>QEPC01010217.1:813396-836089 GCA_003113815.1 Sphenodon punctatus
TTATTATTATTATTATTAGCAAACATTTATATAGCGCCAGTAGTGTACCTGGCACTTTACAAAGTAATAAAATAGACACAGTCCCTGCCCCTAGGGCTTACAATCTGAGAGACAGGAGCTGGGGGAGAGACTTAGGAAGGGGAACAGAGGGAGAGACATGGGGTCTAACATCCATGAAGATGCGAGGTCTCAAGTGCACGTACTTGGCTGGGTTACGATGAGAATGACTGTGTCTACCTTATTCTTTGTAAAGCACCAGGTACATCGCTGGCGCTATATAAATAAATAATAAATAAATAAATAAATAACAACCACTGACCCTTGAACTCACTTCCCGATTAAAGAAAAGGGACTGTAGATCCCTTCCTGATGGCTACTGGGACTACAAAGAAATCAAGTCTGACACATCTATCTTTGCTCTTAAAATGCATGGGCACAGGAAAAAGACAATCTCCCCCTCCCCCCCTCCTCAGTTTTTTAACTAACATTCAACCATGGACTGTGACCTTAAATGCTAAATTTCACCTCAGAGAAAGTTTTTTATGACTGAGTCATAAAAACCTGGAAATGGGGTTTTATAATGGGATTGCTAAAAGAACTTTTCCAGCTAAAGACGCTCTATTAGAAGACTGGGGTTGCTCTACAGTAATAATGTATATTTGATTTCTAAAAATTTGGTTAGCAAATTTACATTCTATAGAACACCTCTACATTTAATGGAATATAAGCAACTGTTTCTATTAAGGCAGCCAAAAAAACAAAACAAAAAACCCAAACATGCCATATGTTTAAATTTAAAAATCTGTCCTTTATTACAGTATTTCTTTGTGCTGTCTGCCAGAGGCAGGTGTCTGTTTCTGGGGTCAAGAGATGGAGACTAAGTAGTTCAGGTGATATCTTAGTGGACCAACTGTAGTTGGTGAGATTGTGCAAGCTTTTTAGCCACACAGGGCCATTTCTCAGACATGTTACATAAATGTTACATGCATGAGCAAGTACCCTGTGTGACCTGAAAGCTTGCATAATCTCCCCAGCTACAGTTGGTCCAATGAAAGATATCACCTGAACTATTTTGTCTGCATCTCTTATGTTTGGGACCAACATGCCAACTGCTCACTCTCTCTGGGGTCAAGTGTGGAAAAATGAACATGCAATTTTTATTAAAATGTGTTGTTCTAGCCTGAGGTAATCCATGAATCTGTCTTTTAAGCCATTCTTTAGTTGCTTCAAGCATGGGCTGAAGCGGTCTCCACAGACACAGTGTTTGTACTGATCCAGGCCAATGAGTAGTGGTCTCACTGGCCTTTCCTCTAATGACATGCCTTGCATGGGTGCGGAGATTGACTAATATTATTTTCTCATGGAAAGAATTAATGATTGTTGTAGCTGTACAGTCATAAATGGAAAAGCAAACATTGGGTGATTTCAGACGTGCCAGGCCGCCCTTTGGCCACGGCACGGAATCACCTTTTCATCCCCCTCCGGAATCCAGTCGGCCTGTCAACAGACGTGCCAGCTGATTCCGGAGGGTGATCGGGGGAGGGGGCGGGGCTGTGCAACATGCAGTCGCACAGCCCCCCCCCCCCATGCTCCCCCGGCCGGCTGCCCTCTGGGAGACAGGCGGGCGCAGCAGCCAATCTGGCCGCAGTGCTCGCCCGCCCCCCAGGGTATTGACCAAGGCCTGGAATTGGCGGTGTTAACATCCAGTACCATCTGCCGATTCCAGGCCGTGGGGTGGTAACAGACGTTACGTTACCATGGTCAACCACGGTGAACCCCACCGTAGTGGCCATGGTACCGTAATGTCTGTTGGGCCCAAAAGAGATTTCCGCCGGGTGTTCACACCCAGTGGGAATCTCTTTGACCACGCTTCCGGAGCTCCGGGTGGCCGGAGGGCTGGAAGCATAGCCAAAGAGATTCCCGCCGGGGGTGAACATCTGGCGGGAATTTCTTTGGGGCCCAACAGATGTTACGGTACCGCGGTCACCATGGGGGGTTCACCGTGGTAACGTAACATCTGAAATTACCCAGAGCTAAAAAGTGAATTGGCTTAAGAGACAAATTCTGTACATAGGGTGCAATTGTACATAGGGTACATAGACTGCTGGGCCAGCTGTTTATACCTCATTGCCCTCCTTGATGAGAAGGAAGCCATTCCTACTGAGTCAACAATGTAACAGGTTAGTCCAGCCTGGCCATATGCCTTTGCAGACCAAAGTCCACAACATACATCATCCACAGGTTTCTTTCACCAATGTGCTTTTATTCATAGTGCATCCAGCACACAACTTTATTTTGCTCTTAAAGCCCCATAAACCTGTGGCTCACCAATTCAGGGGCCTCACCCTGCAAAGATTTAGGTTAAACTCTTACATCTCTACTTGGGGATGAAAGATGCAAGAAGCTGATCATTTGCAAAATATACTATTCATCCTTATTTGTTGCATTCCTTTCAGACAATGGGTGATTTCAGACGAAACAGGGCGGCATTCACCCCGTCCTGGAATCACCCTTCTGATTCCCCGTCGGAATCAGCCCGTCACGTCCAACAGATGTGCCGGCTGATCCCAGCAGGGAATCAGGGAGGGGGCGGGGCTGCGCAGCGCAACGTGCGGCCACACGGCCCTGCCCCCCCATGCTCTCCCACTGCCCGCCCTCTGGGGAGATGAGTGGGCGTCACGGCCAATGTGGCCGCTACGTCCGCCTGAATTGACTATGGCCCGGAATCCCGCTGGGGATTCCAGGCCGTGGTTGCCGTCCAGTCGAGAGAGGCCCCTTCATCGCAGCGGGAAATCACATTCACCACGCGATTGGCGCCGGCCCCGCCAGTTCTGCTGATCGCGTGGTGAATGTGATTCCGCACCGCGATTGACCGTGGTTAACATCTGAGGGGGAACTTCCGGTTCCCCAACAGATGTTACGAGGCCATTCCCCACCACAGGGTATTGACTGTGGTTGAGTGTGGTCTCGTAACGTCTGAAAATACCCAATGTGAATGAGCTGCAATTTTTTTCTTCTGTCATCTAGTGATTATATCAGTAATTGGGTATGCTTGAAGGTACCAAAAGAAGTGATAAAAAGAAAGTTTAAAAAAAGAAATGAGACTGTGGTGATCTCACAAACTACACAAGTTCAATAACAAGTCACTTCTATCTCAGCCGTTTGATTCAGATTTTATTACTTGTTAGTAAGATTTATCGCTACAAAATTGTCAAGTGTAGGAGAATTCAGTTCAGTTGCTTTATATTTTATAGCAAGAGAGTAAAATACAGAAATAGGTTTAGTACAATGTGCTGATCTGTATCAGAATGCAAACGCCTGGTGTATATATTCAGGAAGTTGTATCTCAGAAAGTTAATAAGAATTACTGGTCATGTGTTTTATAATCCCTGTTAACAATCACTAAAATTTCAGAGGTTGCATTCTGAAGTACAATTCAGTTCAGTTGTTGCAGTCTTAGAATTGATGAGTAAAAAGTTGCTTATTAATGGTGTGTTTTCTTGGGAGGTGACATTAAAATCTGAGCGCCAACACTGGAAAAAAACCCAGAAATAAACTCATGCAAACAAAGACCATGTGCACTGCAGGCAGATTTCTGAACAAATCATGTAAGATCTGTGCAGGAACTGGGCAAAAAGTTGTTTTGCAACTGCTTTATAGACAGTACCAGGGGAATCCCACACTTTTCTGCTGACAGCTCTGTAGAACTTTAAAAAAAATCATATATACCCAGATTCCAATGCATGTAAACTTACATCAGGTAATTATGGAGAAAAGAATAAAAACGTTAAATGAAATAAATTCTCCAAGTTCTAAATTCTTTGTATATTTCCACCAATACTGCAATCAGCTGTAACGCTGCTGATGGCTGAATAATACATATAGCACAATTCATATTTTTAAGCATTTAAATACCTTGTAAAATGCCCCTCACAAATTGCTAATGAGGTGTAAGAATATAACTTGCATACCAGAGAGGTGTCAAAAGGTCATTTTTATACCTCTTGCAGTGGTGGTAAGGTCATAAATTAAGTATAACTCAGCAGCAGTCCAATTCCCTGTAAAGGTCTCTTTCTTTTAGCATTACTGAAAAGGTAAAGTTAATAATGATGCCTGTGATTGGGCAAAAAGTTAACTGAAGATTATTTGTTTTTCATCCTGTCCATTTGTTATTATTTCTTGATTATTTCTTGATTATTTATTTATTATTAAAATTTATATGCTTCCCCCTCCTGCTACAAGCATCTTGGGGTGGCTAACAACATTTTAAAACACATAACTAAAAATAGAAACAACCTAAAACCTCCAGATTAAAATTATGCACCAAAAGACAAATATTAAGAGAGGCAATACTCCAAAGAAGAAATATGTCACAAAAGATAAAGAAATGTAGTGGCAAAATCTAAAGATAGTAATATAACCCCAACTCCCAATGTAATAGAGAAGAATGATACAGCTGTAGAGGCTGTTCTGCTTTGTTGGTTTGGGAGAGCTTGTGCTGCTGCTGACATTCCTGTAAATGGATCACTAATGCTGGAATAGTTGAAACCTTCTTGAGGTTTAGGTAAGCTTGATTTTGATCGAAACAATAGTTGGTTGTCAGATTTTAAAGTGAGATGTCTTTTTTTTTTTTTAAAGTATTTTGTCTGGGTGTGTTGAGAGAAGGGAGAGTCAAGAATGGAGACAAAAATATTGGCCAGCCTGCAGAGAGCACTGGAATCAAACAGGATAACCTGAAATATCAGTTCTTGGCTAACAACAATGACTTATTGCTACTTATTTTTTTGAGCAGGTGCAGGCCTGGGGTTGGACAAAGCTTCCTGCAGAAAAGGAGGGAAGGTTGGATCTCTTGACTGGAAGAAAGTCTTATCCTACACTGTCTTACTCCTCTGGAAAACCTTAGTCCCCAGAAAAACATGTGCATTGACTACCCTGCATGTTTATGTAGGAATTCTAATATAACTTTGGGTAATTTTAGACGTGCCGGGCCTGCAGGCCCGCTGCGCTCAACCACGGACCATCAGGTCATTCATCCTTTAGACGTGCCGGCCTGATCCTGGAGGGGGATTGGAGAGGGGGCAGGGCTGCGTGGCGTGACATGTGGCTGCACAGCCTCACCCCCCGGCCGTCTGCCCTCCGGGAGACAGGCAAGCACAGCAGCCAATCTGGCCGCTGCGCCTGATCCCGGCCCGTGGTCGGGACCATGATCTGGCCAGGCTGAAGGTAACAGACGTTACCTTCGGCCCATCCTTGATCGTAGCCAACGCGATCATGGTTGGGGCCCAATCCCATCACGATTCTAGACCTCCGGACGGCCGGAGGTCCAGAATCGTGGTTAATTTGATTCCTGCCAGGTATTCACCATGGTGAATATCTGGCGGGGACCAAATAGATGTTACGGGAATCACGGCCACCGCAGGGGATTCGCTGTGGTTGACCATGATCTTGTAACGACTGAAATTACACTCTCTTTCAAAAGTACTCTTTTTTAGCTGTTCCTGTGACCAAACTAAGAAAATAAGTTGCATAAAATAAACATTTTTAATACTCACACAGGTTACAAGAAGTCATTTCTTGGAACACTAACAGAACAAACTGTCACCATTAAAGTCAATTGGATTTTTGCCATTGACTTGAATGGGCAAGAATGTACTCTCAGCATGCAACTGTGTTCTAAGTGGTTTTAGTGGCTGGTGATAATCTTGGATCTTTACCATGTTAGCTGATCCATGTCTGCAGTGTTTTCGCCCATATGTGGATATAAAGATACAATTATGGCTAATGCAAACCGATTAGGCATTACTGCAAAAGGAATAGAAAATAAAAGGGAAAACATCATAACACCACTGTATGAATCTTTGATACAACCCACCTTGAATATTGTCTATAGTTCTGGTCGCCCGATCTCAGGAAAAATATAATAGAACTGGAACAAGTTCAGGGAAGGGTAACAAGGATGATAGAAGCGAAGGGTTGACTTCCATATGAGGAGAGGCTCAACAGGTTAGGGCAGTTTAGCTTCAAGAGGCAGTGATAATGGGGGGATATGATAGAAATTTATAAAATCATGAGTGGTGTGGAAAAAGTAAATGTGGAACTGTTGTTTCCCTTTCCAACAGTAAGAGAACAAGGGGACACACTGAAGTTAAATGGCAGAAGATTTAAAACAACCCTAAGGAAGTACTTTTTCACTCAGTGGACAATACAGTTGTGAAACTTGTTGCCAGAGGAGCCAGTGAAAGACCCAGCACTGAAACTAGCTTCAAACAGAAACTAGATAAATTCTTAGAGGATAGAGCCATAAACTCTTACTAGCTGGGGCTTAAACCCCTTGCTACCCCTGGTTAGGAGTGGTTAGCATGAGATAGGTCACACCTCCATGATCTATACCTGTACTTCTCTCGAGCTACTGTAGCTGGCTACTGTTGGGAGACAGAATGCTGGGCTCAGTGAACCATGGATCCAACCCAGTGTAACAGGGCACGGTTCAGCCCATGTTAAGTCTTGTCAGGACTAGACCCTCCCACAAAGTCACGTTCTCACGGAATTTCGCTCAAAATGGGTGCAATCCAACAGGCCGCATAGCCGACCCACTGGCGTAATGCCCAGCCAGGCGGCGGGTGCACATTTACACATGCCTAGCCCACAAGGATAGTGAGTACTGTGAGACTATACATGATGGAGACTGCTTATAAATGAATACTGGGATGTTTATAAGTAAAAGACATTGGGTGCAATCTAACACCCTATAATAAACTGTCTACGCCGGGCGCAGTTAACTTACACTGGCACACATTTGCGCATGCGCGCCCCCCGCCACCTCGCTGGTATGCTGCACCCTGCTGGGGAGAAGGAGAAGAGAGACAGGAGGTGGAACAGCAGGGAAGGAAAGTACCTTGGCTTGAGTAAAAAAGGCACCATCTGGGAAGTACCCTCACCCAACGTGTTATATAATGACTACAGCCAGTAACAGCAATCTTTCTCTTCGGTGAGTGATTGCATAGAACCAACCAGACAAGACCAAAAATATAGTGTGTTTTTTAGAACTGTATCATGTATCTATCATCAATCCAAGTAGGAATATATCTAATCCAACCCATCATTCAAGGTTTAATTGTTGCATGCCATTAGGGAAGTAAAAACCTGACTCTTATGTACTACGAGTCTCACTCTAAGAATTGTAAATATATGCCTGTCATAGATGCCTTGTGTAGGATGGCTCCTAACTGGGAAGACAGTACCACAAAGAAATAAAAAGAAAGAACCAGAAATGAATTCAGATCTTGTTATGTTTATATATTCTAATCTTAAGGGTGATCTACAGAGGTTCTTTGTAAAGTGCAAATAATAAAATATACTTCTTGGGCGAGAATGAACAATCATAAATATTAAAAATATTTTTTCAGCAAATAAAAATCCCAAATAGCCTGAAATGTGCAGGTCATAACTATTAGAACTTAACTGGATTAAAACCAAAATTATGGTACCCTGATGCAATTCTGAATTTGGACCATGAAATCTCTGTGCAAAGGCTAAAGATAATGGTGGATTTACCATGGTGAGTAGAAGGGCATGGTGCTCTTTCTTGTGCAGCCTGTCTAAACATTCACAATCAGTTGTAGCTTCCGTGCTCAAGGGAATCCAGGTACTCTTTCCTTTGTGCTCCTGAGATTCACAATGTCTCAAAAGGTGGAAGAAAAGAATGGAAAGGCCACAAGGTTAGACCCACCTGAGGACAGGAGCCTGTCCATGCACACATGCGGTCTAATTAGAGTTAGTGGAAAGTCCTTTAGGAACATCACCTGTTTCAGAACCCTACAGCCTCATAGAACATACAATTCAGAATCCCACAGCTCCAGCGTTCCGGATGTTTATTTTTATTTTTCAATTTTGATTTGACAACCTTAATTCAGACACCTACACACACACACTTGCAAGGGAAACATGAATCTTATGTACTCCTTCCAGTGAGCCCAGGAGGAAATGCACTCTTGTAGGACAGTCAAAAGCTGTGCGTTAAAAGAACACATTAACCACCAGGAGCAGCACAGCAAAGCAAGAAAACACTAAATTAAAGGACATTATCTTCCTTTTAATTTGCACTTTCTTTCAAGACCCTACCAAGGAAGTTGTACCAATGTATTTCCCTTTCATCCCCTACTGATAGGTGAGTATATCCAGGACAAAGGGCATCTAAGGGTGAAAACCGACATGACGCTAACCACCCTTTAACCACCCTTGGTGGTCATTTATGCATGTTTCAGGGCTGCATAGGGCACCAATACAGCCCTGCAACATGCATAAATAACCACCAAGGGTGGTTAAAGGGTGGTTAGCGTCATGTCTGTTTTCACCCTCAGTTACATTACCAAAAAGAAACCATGCAAACATGTGATATACATGGTGAATTCACCTTGAGATGCCTTACCAATTTTTTCTTTTAGCAATCTTGATGCACTGGTTATGTCAGATGAAATCACAGCATCTACAATATAATCTGTGCTAGCTGTGTATAGCATAAACCTCCTTGCCAAGAATTATTTGTGTTTCCTTGAGCCCTACTTCCTTCCAAAAATTATGTTAATTCAGAAATTATGTAAAACTCCCTATTTTCCAACATTAAGGAGTTTACATTCCAAAGAAGAATATTTTACATATTTTGTCCTTTGCATTGCCAGGCAGGACTATAAATAGACATCACTGCTATGATAACCTCAAGACATTTGGGAGCTTCATGTCATAAGCAGTCATGTCAGCCAACTAAAACTGGAGGGGGAAAAAATCAGGTATTACCGGCACCTATTTTAATTAAGAGCACAAATTCTCAACTTAGACATTATTAGGCCCTCATCTTTATAAGCACTCAGGTTAGTAGATTCCACCACAGGACTGAGCAGGAGAGAAGCAGAAAATACAACCGGCTGCTCAACGCAATCAAACTGTTGAATGATCTCCAACACAGAACCTTGTTTCAGAGTGCTCACTGCGTACGTAGATTATAGGATACAACTGAGAAACCAGTGGACTTTCCATTTTAAGAGGACAGAGCCTTTTAAAAAAAACACTACATTTATTTATTTATTTATTTATTTATACTTTGATTTCTTGGCCTTCCCTCCTGCCTTGGCATCTCAGGGCAGCATATAACATATTAAAAACCATATAAAGGAGGGCCACCACATTCTGCACCAGCTGCAGTCTCCGGACTGTCACCAGGGGTGGCCTCACGTAGAGCGCGATGCAGTAATCCAGTCTTGATGAAAGCATTATGATGGTGGCTAGGTTGGAGTCCGAGACATACGGCCGAAGCTGACGCATTTGATGTAATTGGCAAAATGCTCCCCTCACCACAGCCTCCGCCTGGGCATCCAGGTGGAGCCATGAGTCGAGGAGCACCTCCAGATTACAAACCTGAGGGACTAACGGAGGGCGGACCCCACCAATGACAGGTGCCACCACTCTCTCAGCCCTTACAACCAGCATCACCTCCATCTTGTCAGGATTCAGCCTCAGATGACTCATCCTCATCCAGTCCCCCACAGCCGCCAAACACTGGGTAAGCACCGAGACTGCTGGATCTGGGTCAGTTGAAAAAGAGAGGTAAAGTTGGGTGTCATCGGCATATTGATGACACCGCACACCAAATCCTCTGATGATCTCACCCAAAGGCTGCATGTACACGTTAAACAGGAGAGAGGACAGAATGGAATCTTGCGGGACTCCACACGTGAGGTCCTGGGGGGATGATGAGCAGTCCCCCAGCACCACACGTTGAGTTCTCCCAGCCAGGAAGGAACGGAATCACACAAGAACAGCCCTGTTCACCCTGGCTTGGTCCCGCAAGCAGGTCACCAGTATCTCATGGTCAATGGTATCAAATGTAGCCGAGAGATCTAATAGGATCAACAGGGTTGATTGACCTTGGTTCAGCTCATGGTAGAAGTCGTCGACCAAGGCCACAAGTGCAGTCTCAGTGCCAAAACCCGGACTGCGAGGAATCTAGAAAACTGACACAGTCTAGATGTCCCTGAAGCTGCTGAGCCACCACCCACTCAATAACCTTCCCTAAAAAGGGGAGATTAGAGACTGGCTGATAGCTGGCCAGGGAGTCAGTGTCAAGTGATGGTTTCTTGAGCAGAGCCCACACCACCGCCTCCTTGAGGTGGCCCAGCACTCTGCCCTCCCTAAGGGAGGCACTGACCACCCCAGCCAGCAACAGCCCCGTCTCCCAGCTGGCCTTGACCCACCAGGATGGGCATGAGTCTAGTTCACAACAGGTGGCTCTAACAGTCCCAAAGACATCCTCCACATTGGCAGGGGACACCCACTGAAACTGATCCCATAAGACAGGACAAGGCGGGGCTTCCATTACCTCTGGTTGTCCTACCCCCCATCCCTCCGGCCGTGGCTGATGGTGTACGGAGTACCCAGCCAGAACAAGGTTAGCCAAAATAGGCGTTGACTCGGTGTCTAGCCAGGTCCCTGTAATACACACGAGGTTGGCTGCATGGTCCAGGATTAACTCCTGGACTGTTGACTTATTATTCACAACTGACCTCACATTAAGCAGCATCAAACCAGGGGCCCTCTGATGAGTTAAAAGTTTTAGTTTCTCATCTTGATAAAGGCAATCTGCCTTAGGGGGAAATTTGTAGATTACCTGCTTAAGAAGTATAGTGTATATTCATTCAGCTGTATATGATGTTCTATCTATCTATCTATCTATCTATATTGGTACAAGACACATCAAACCTCCATTTACCTATAGCTAATTACAAACCTGGTCTTTGGTACTGCCACTGAAAAAAATACACAGTTCTGAATAAATCATATCACTCAAATGAAAAGCATTTTGAATATCTAGGTTCTTTCCATGGTGGGCTTGGTTAGGGTAAAGGGGGATGGGGTTTTATATTGATTTTTAAAATTGTAATTATTATTGTTTGTTTTAATATTTTAAAATGTTTTTAAACTGTTGTGAGCTGCCCCGAGATGCCTGAGGCAGGAGGGGGTGGCATATACATTTTGATATAAATAAATAAATAAATTCTGAAAGAGTCTTTCTGCTTCGTCCAATAGGAGTCTTGTGGGTTTTAGAATGGACCTCTCAACCTGTTGGGATCAGAGCAAAATTGTACAAAGAGTTTAACAGCTCTCCTCCAGGTATTCTCTGGTATATTTCAAATTTAGAGCGGATGAAAAGTGATGGGCCTTCAGGAGGGTAGGTTGTTGGACACCCTCAAAACAGTGGTTGTCCGACCCCTGCTCAAGAAACGATCTTCTGATGTTGAGTCCCTGGCCAGCTATCACCCCTGTCTACAGGGTGGTTTCCCAGAACAGGTAGTTGCCCAGAAGCTTCAGGCTCACCTTGCTGCTATCGCATTCCGGGAGTCATTTCAGTCAGACTTTCATTCAGGTTACAGCACACAGACTGCACTTGTGGCCTTGGATGATGATCTATGCCTGAAGATCGACAAGGGGAATTATGCCCTGTTGATATTGTTAGACCTTTCAGCAGCCTTTGATACAGTTGATCATGGGGTGATGATGCGACTGCAGAACCTGAGTGGTTCCATTCGTTCCTGTCAGGCAGGACACAGTGAGTGGCGATGGCAGATTGCTCGTCATCACCTCAAGACTTCCCCTGTGATGTCCCTCAGGGCTCCATCTTGTCTCCCCTCTTGTTCAATGTGTATCTGAGGCCGTTGGATCATTCAGAGTTTTGAAGTGAACTGTCATCAGTATGCTGATGACACCAACTCTTTTTTCATCTGACCAATATTCTGCAGTCTCACTGTTTGCCAGGGCCTGGATGATGATGAGCCAATTGAAACTGAATCCAGATAAGACTGAAGTGGTGCTAACTGGCCAATCATGTGACTTAGAGGGGATTGGGACCCCTGTTATTGAAGGGATCCAGCCCCCTCTGGTTACTGAGGCTTGCAGTCTTGGAGTGCTTCTGGATTCTTTGTTGCGCCTGGAACACCAGGTTGCAGCAGTGGCCAGGAGTGATTTTCACCAACTCTGTCTTGTGAGAAGGCTGTGTTCCTTTGTTTCCGATTTTGATTTGGCCACCTTCATCCATGCTTTCCTCACTTCGAAGCTACACTACTGAAATGCACTCTACGTGGGGCTGCCTTTGGGGACTATCTGGAAACTGCAGCAAGGGTGGGTTTTTAATGATGTTTTTAAATGGAGTTTTATTGTATTTTTATGATGTATGTTTTTATTATGTAGCAGAGACAAAGTAGTACAGTGGTATCTTTTATTGGACTAACTCCAGTTGGTAGAGGTATGCAAGCTTTTGGACCAGGTCTGGGGTTACAAAATGAAAAAACAAAGCAAAGCAGAGGTACATGTACATGTGCCCATAGAACTCAGAGGGAGGGGAGAGGAAGAGGAGAACAAGGTGGGGAAGAGATGGCAAAACAAATGGGGAAATACAGCAATGGCCACTAATACACGGACAGGGATGGGTAGGGGGTGGCTGTTTTGGAATGGTGCGTGGAGGTAGGGATGTGCGAACAGAATGTAGTTCGGATGTTCGGACGTTCGGTTCGAAACCCGAGTTTGGGTTTGGTTGTTCGGTTCGGCGGAGTTCGGTTTGGCCGAAATTGGCCGAACATTCAAAAATAGCACTACCGACACTGAATTCAAAGATTTTTTTGCGGTAGCGGTAAAATTTGACCCTGAAACAACCCCTGGTCCCCACCCATGGTGCCAGGAAGTCTGCTCCTCAGCTGCCTCCCCCTTCCAGTCACGTTTTTCCCACCCAAAGTCACATTTTTCCCACCCCTGAACTGATCTGAACTCACCCGAACATGACCGAACTGTTCGGTCATTTTCAAGTTTGGTTCGAACGTCCGAACAGATCAAGTTCGGTCCAAACTCCGAACCACATTCGCACCTCCCTAGGTGAAGGTGTGTATGTGTCAGGTGATAATTAAACCCGCTGGGTTGGAGAAGTCAAACAAGCAGCTCTACCCTGGTAAACTAACTTCGAGCAGGGCTGAAATGAGGGAGGGGGGAGAATTCTCGCAAGAAATTTGCGAGAATCAAGATGTTCTCACTCCCCCTCAAGTTCTCGCAAATTCATTGGGGGGGGTCGCATGCAGGGGAGCTGCAAGGGGGCTGGAGGTGAGCAGGGGCAAAGACAAGCCCCCTGAGTGCCTCCAGTCCCCGGAGTACTGCCTGGCCTCCACATCGGGGGTGTGTGTGAGGGAAAGTTTGGGTGGGGAAAGGGGCGTACTTACCATCCGGAGGGGGGTTCCAACCCCCACCCCCAAACCCCATGGTGCTCCGTGCGGTGCTGGGCCCCTTCCTGGGTCTTCAGATTAAAAGAAAAAAACCAAAACTCACAGTTGGAGCATGCTCAGAGCACTGCTCGGCTCTGCATGCTCTTTTCAAAGATGGCGCTGCAGGATTGAGCAGCTCTTCTGAGAATGCGCACGTAGGGCTGTAGGGCTGAGCATGCTTAGAAGAACTGCTCGGCTCTGTGGCCGGCCACTATCTTTGAAAAGGGCATGCAGAGCCAAGCAGTGCTCTGAGCATGCTCCAGCTGTGAGGAGGAAGGGGTTCTTTTAAACTGAAGACCCGGGAAGGGGCACAGCGTGGCATGGAGCACCGTTGGGGGGGGGGTTGTCAGGACACCCCGGGATGGTAAGTTCACCCCTGCCCTACTCCTGCCCCTGTCCCCATCTGAACTTTCCCTTCCCCCCCCAGGCAGGGATGCCGGGTGGGGGCCAGAGTTACTTGGGAGCTTGTCTTTGCCCCCAGTTCACCTCCAGCCCCCGTGCCGCTCCCCCCACCTGCAACCCCTGCCCCCCTCAAATTCTCGCCGGCTCTCAACGAGAAGAGGGGGGTTTCTCGGCCCAGCTTGAAATGGGAACCTCCCCCCCTTCTCATAGAGAGCTAGCGAGACAATCGAGCAGAGTTTCAGCCCCAACCTCGAGGTAGACTTACCTACGGAAGCACTCCTCCCAGGCAAGTAGCATTTCGTGTGAACATGTCCTGATAATTTAATGCAGTTCAGCAGCCCCGTATTCACCCCAATAAAAAGCTAGCTGGGAGTACCCTTGAAGGCAGCTATTCTTTGGCATTTGGCTCAGCTGAGATTACTATCAGCAAAGACACCCGTTTCAAAAGATCTGCACTTTGCAGATATTGTAAATTCCAGGACACAAATTACTTTTTAGGAAAGACGTTTTCAGTGTCTTTTCTCTGGAAGCGATGGTGCTAAAAACAAAACGTGAGAACTAAAGAAAAACATCAGAAAAAAGTAGGGGTTCTTTTGTTTCTATTTACCAACAGCTTAAAACTGTTCCTAATCTTTTTTATGCCTATACAAAATGAGCACTGAAACTGGAATGAGTGTGCTCCCAAAGAGCCACACACTGGATTAACAGATTTGCTTTTTTAAAAATGTAGTTATAGCACAAGCACTTACAGATTTTTCTACTGGCAATAATGTTGTGTCTGTCAGCACCGTTAAATAAATATAGACATGCAGTAAGAGAAAAGGCCATGTTTTGTGCAGCTAAGCAACACAGACTTCCTTAACTCTTCCGCCTTTCTATGGAATTCTTAAATGCTGTCTAATAAGTGAACGTTGGGCACATTCAGCTTTCTTACTACAACACAAATGCCTGCCAAATCTCAGTAGCTATTGGGAAAGTCACCCCCAGTTCATTTTTCCTGCATGCTAGCATCAGTTTTCAAAATATGGTACAGAGAACACTGCACAAATGGAAAGTATGTGTTTGTATGTGAATAAGAATGAAAAAGAAACTGAGTGAAGTTCTTTTTAAAAAAATACAAAATACTGTACATTTCCACAGTTCTAATGATATACTTTTTAAATAAAAAATAGGAGCATTTTAATTTTTCTTAAAATTTGCTTGCTAGAGCATATATGAATACAGTTTAATAAAATAAAATGTTTCCTTTAAAGAAAAACCTGCACAACACAAAATGCTGAACAGAGCACGAAGACTTGACTCTCATTGCCAACTACTCCTCTGTAGCTAAGCATTCATATCAAGGAAAGAGACAGATACAGAGTGGCATTTATTGTTACAAAGTAAGTGATGCTTTTATGTGTTCTAGATTTCAAATGTGTGAAGCAATCACACTGGAGTTCCATCTGTTCCAAATAGATCATTTTACATCATTTTTGTATACCTGTCTACATATAGTATATAATTAGTTACATATAATAAATTCAATAAAAATACAAAAACCAAACTTTGCAGTTAAAGATTGTGTTAGTCAGAACAACTCAAAGTCCCTGACTATATAATTCTTATTTGAAATTAATTTTCTGCCATCTAGCTATAAGTATGTTTTCCCTGTGAAAAAAGTCCTAATAGATGATAAATCAGTTTAGTAGTTTGGGGCATTAGGAGATGTAGTGATATGTTCTGATAGTCCATTGGAGTTTATATCACTGTGCTTCACAGCAACTGGGACATTAAACAGTGTTAAATCATAAGGCTGTCCCCTTTTCTGCTCTATGGCCACTCCTGTGGCTTTGAAAATCCAATATGAGGAATCATTCTTTATGGCAACCTCTGTAGCTGCAAGCAAAGCAATTTAGAGAACGCTTTTACGAGAACAGTTTCTACATGCAGTTTAAGTAATACAAATGGGTTATCAAATTACCATGATGTAAACAGATAGAAAAGTAGTTTCCTATCAGCAAATCCATTATAAGCTAGCAACGAAACAGTATTATTTACTCAGCATCTATTCATTCCTGTTAATTTGGCACAATGTTATTAGAGCCAAAGTTTAAATGCAATTCACTCAAATCTTCCAGTGTAATTTGCTAATGCACTACATGTTGCCTGATCCATTTTTTTATGTTAGGAAGGTGGAAGCATCTTTGATGAGTGTCAAAGGTGTTCATGCAACTCAGATCATTTAATGCCATTATGCCTCAATTATTATTCTTCAAGATAAAAATTCCAAAAATAAATGAGGCATTTAAAATATTTTGGGCATACTACACAACCTCTTGTATGCCATGATATTAAAGCCCTAAGCAGTTAAATGACACTAGTTAATATTAAATTCATTTACTTTTGTGTCCCTATAAAACATAATTTTTTCATATTAATAGCAGTATTTTCAAAACAGAGGTGAACAAATCTGTTTAAAAACAAAAGTTCAATAAATTTACTACAAGAAATCAGGTTCTACACTCAGAATGTTAATATTCCTTCAATTGATTTACTTATACTCATTCACACACAATTGCAACACAAGAAAATTGCAGTATGCTGCATTGATTAGACACGGGTTTTCTTCCAAATAGGATTGCCACCTCTTCAGGTTTGGCCCCAAGACTAAGGGTTTGATTTCAGATGATGAAAACAAATGAGACGGTAGCCCATGAGTCATCTGCTCATCAGTTTGGTGGCTGCAGGATATTTGTGCATATCTGTCACAGGGCAGGCGGCCTGATGCTACTGAACGGCCGCTATAGCACTGGGACTGGGTCTCCTCAGAGTTGGGTTGCTTGAGAATGCAGCCCAAAGCGGGTGGTAAACTCCATCTAAGGCTAAATACTGGCACGAGACCAATAGTCAACAAGTACCGTAAGGGAAACTTGAAAAGAACTTTGAGGAGAGAGTTCAAGGCTTGACCATTTATGCTCTATAACTAAATTAGTTATAAATTACACCAGGACTAAAATCTTGGCTTGAGGAACTCGCTCCAGGAAGCACACTTGGCATGTTGGAGGGAATGTTCTTGAGGAAGTTAAACAATATAAGTACCTGGAGGTTATTGTGTCCTTCTCTCTTACCTAGTTGAACCATCTTAAGCTGCTTACACAATCTGGTTCATTATCAGCGTTAGCTATTAAGCACTTTAGTGACAAATCTGCTGGACAATCTATTCAAGTGGCCTTGTGTGAACAAACAAAGGTCCTCTCTGAAGTGTTATATGGAGCTGAAGTTTGGGGTTACATAGTGAAGGACGATTTTGAGGTGATTCAGAATACGTTTTTATGAGAATACTGGGTCTCTCTCAGTCAATTCCTGCTTATCCTTTGCACTCAGAAACTGGCACTCAAGTTCTTATAACTATGGGTAACAAGCGTCTTCTAGGGTATTGGTGCAACATCTCTAACCTCTCTCTGATCAGGATACCCAAGATGTGCCTGATAGAAGACCGTGAACTTCCTTGTTCGCAGCGCCCCCCCGGTTGAAGTCTATTTTGCAGTCTCTTGCCCTTTGTGGAATGGGCGACCTCTGCTTAGATAATAATAGGCTAGTCTTTATGAGGAAGAAGTTATTACTCCTACAAAGGATTGATGATATTTTGAGCCAAATGGATTTGGCACGTGCTAGGGGTTGTCATATTGCCCCGATGTATATACACTGGACTCAGGATGGTTCTATAGAACATTATTTGAAAATGAATTTCAAAGGGTTGATTAAAGCTTCTTACTGTAGGTTGAGGCTCGAGCAATTGCCAACTACTTTTTTGGAGGGTAGGCAACAGCAGATCCTTAGGCATTTGCAAATCTGTCCCTGTCCAGCTGGAAGTGGCTGAAGATATCAATCAGTCAATTTATTTATTAGCATTAGCTTCTGCCATGGCCACACACTATACATGATAGAACAATGTATTGTTGAAATAGCAATCTCAACAAGTGCAAACATATAGTTTGCTTCATGTTTAATTTTAAGTCCTCTGCCATGCCTTCTTCAGGCCTCCAATGCACGTACAAAGGAGCTATTTTATTATCTCGCATAAGAGCGTAGTCATTCTGTTGAGCAATGTCATCCAGTTTTTGATAAATCATAGACTTTTCTAAATTTGAAAAAAATCGAATACCTTTATTTTTGTAAAGGTCTCCTGGTGGGGTTGGGCCACTGGGAGCACATTACACCAGTGCTCCGATCTCTGCACTGGCTGCCAATAGTCTTCCAGGCCCGATTCAAAGTGTTGGTTTTAACCTATAAAGCCTTACACGGTCTGGGCCCTGCTTATTCGTGAGACCGTCTCACTCTCCGGGTTCTGAATCGGCCCCTGCAGTTGACTGAGGGCACCTTGCTGGAGGTCCCCCGGGTTTCCCGGGGGGGCCATGCAGAATAGGGCGTTCTTGGTGGCTGCGCCACGCCTCTGGATTTCCCTCCCGGTGGGGGCACATCAGACTCCGGACTTTCCAGCCTTCTGTAGGAACTGCAAAACCTGGCTGTTCCGTTAGGCATTTGGCGAGGGAGAGGGGTAGGGTGGAGTTGGGGAGGGTGGAGGGGGGGTTGTTTGTGCTTTTTATTTTTAATGTTTTAGTGTTTAAAACTGTTTTATATTGTATTTATATTATGTTGTTATATTATGTTGTTATGTTGTATTTATATTATGTTGTTAGCTGCCTGAGACCGGACAGAGCGGGATATAAATTTAGTAAATAAATATAAATAAACAAACATAAAAGCCAAAACCCACCATATCCAATGTAGTTTTAACAAATCTCAACCATGGTGATTGCTGCAAATTAGTTTGCATCAATTCTTCGAGATAGCAAATTTTGGGAATTCGGGAGGGACTGAATGTTATAATTTAAACCAATACGCTAATGAGCATTTCACTATAATTGCCAATATCAACTCTAGTCTAGTTTCAGCCCTAAAGAAAACAAACAATATTGAGGGAGGTAACTCCAAAAACGCCTGCAGGAATTTACTTTGTGGGATCTCAACTGTATTGTCTGCCACAAGCCCCCATACTTCCGCCCCATAAGTTATCTGGAATATCACTTTAGTCTGGAGTGCTTTTAATGCCACCGGTACTGATCTCCCTACATGTGTATTATGACATTTTTTAATCGCTTATGACGATTGCGTGGCTTTAAGCTTGACATAGAACAAATGGTCTTTCCACCTATAATTACATGAGACAGTTACACCCAAGTATCTGAATGATTTTACCACTTCCAACCTATGGTTAGTAATAGTAATATACCATAAATTGTTATTAACCCTTCTGTCCCATTTAATCACCTTGGTTTTGGTATAATTAATAACTGATTTATTCAACTTGCATAGTTTTGAAAAATATGTCAAAGCTCTCTGGAGACCAATGATGGTCCTTGACAAAAGAATAACATTGTCAGCAAAGAATAATATACCAAGGTGTGAAGTTAGAATCTTGGGTGAATGGAAATTCAACTGACGTATTTCTACAATCACATCATTAACATACAAGTTACATAATAAGGGGGCAAAAATGCACCCTGTCAGACTCCCCTATTTGTAGGAAATAATTGAGACAATTCACCAGCACCACCATATCGTATGGTGGCCCATGTACCTGCATAGTATAGGATCAGGAGCCTCAATAATTGAGGCTCCAGGCCCATAAAATATAACTTCTGCCACAGAGATTCTCTATCAAAAGCCACATATCAATGAGATTTCAGTACCCTGGTGTATTTATGAATAATATACTACATATGATCAATGGTAGCATACCCTTTCCTAAATCCTGCCTGCTCCTCCCTCAAAATATCCTGCTCCTGGACTCCAGTCAAGATCAGCCAAAATAAATACCTCCCAAATAATTTTGTCACAACATCAATGAGTGAAAGTGGCCTATAAGAACTCGGTGCCTATAAGACCTTTCTTGTAGATAGGAACTAACAGGTTTCTTTTCCATGAATCCAGAAAAGAGCCAGTTACAATTATGGTATTAAACCAAAGAGTGAAGACTGGTACCAACAAGTTTCAATGGGATTGAAAGAGCTCCACTGGCAACCCATCTAGCCCACGGGGTTTACCCTTCTTTGATACTTGAATTAAAGCCTTAACTACTGCTTCTGTTACTACATACTGAATGCTAGTATAGGGCAGCTCTGTATCAAGTGGGCATTTCTTCATAACTCTTCCTTCCACTGAAGTTGTATACTGTCTCATATAATATGCTACCCAAGTTTCTGCAGAAATAAGGGAATCAAGTCCTAAATTGCAAGAATAGGCCCTTTCACCACCAGGGCCCCAAAAGATAATCTCTATTATCATTTGCAAAACACAAGTGGCCCCATTGATGTTCAATGTACTCCCTTAAAAAAAAATTTATTAGGGCCTTATATGCCTTTCTACATTCATTTATTTTTCTACCGTTAGATACTTCCTGCAATCTACGGTTTCTAATTTTCTTATGTAACTCACATTTCCGAGACCTACAATCTTCATCAAACCATGGAGCCCTCTTAATTGATTTATTCTACACATACCTTTTGACTTCCTTATAGAAAACGGGATTCAAATAATCAGCTACCTCCTGCACTCCACTCAGAATATCTGAAGTATTATTGGAGCCTCAAATCTGCTCTCTTTTAGTGGCCAATTTACCAGAGCTCATGGCCCTGATCACTTCTTTCGCCAAAAACGCATCCCACCTTAGTTGGTTTATTCACCAAGGTAAGAGGGAACTTCACTTTGTTGACTGCGGGCCACTATTTTGCTCTATTACTTTCCCCCTAGCCAACATATGGTCAAGGGCAACTGAACATGATCGCTCTCTAGTCTATCCAATCAGTTGGAATTCTATCAGGAGTTCTATCAGGAAGTAATCTATTACATTGGATCCCCTGGCAGAGCAATAAGTCATATTACTAGTAGTTAAGGAACAAAAGCCATTATTCACAAACCTCAAGTTTAACATCTACGAGAGCTCATATAGTTTAATTCCATATTCATTCGTCACAGTATCCAAAAAGCATGGTGGAGGGATCCCCCAAATCTCATTAATTGCCACAAAATCATCATCATCCCAAACCAGACCTCCCATACGGGCATTAAAGTCTCCAGCCACCATAATATTATTGTCTGATGGAAATTTACTCATAATATTCTCCAGGTATAAAAATAATGTCTCCCAGGGGGATGAATCTTCCCCCTGCCCCTGTTTAGACGGTGGGGGCATATCCCCCCTCTCTCTCCTTCCCCTCCTTTGAGGCTCACTACGTACGCATCTGCTCCCCTCTCCATCTTGCTATCATCTACTGCCCCCCAGCTCCTTCTCCTCCTTTCTCTCCGAGTCCTGGCTCACCTTATTCCTCTCTGATGACATCCCCACACTCATCCTTGGCGACTTTAATATCCATGTTGATGCACCCTCTCAACCTTGCATCGCTTGCTTCCTCTCCTTAGCCTCCTCCTTTAATCTCCACCTCTGGACAAGCTCCCCCACCCACATTGATGGTCACTCTCTTGATCTCGTGCTCTCTAGGAACTGTTCTGTCTCCGATCTCTCCTTTGAGTCCCATCCCGTATCTGACCATTTCCTTGCCTCCTTCAACCTCTCCCACTGCTCCCCCTCCTCTTCCCCATCCATTCCGTGATCTGCAGGCCATTGTGCCCCAGGACTTTGCCTCCTCCCTCTCGCCTCTTCTCCCCTCAGTCTTCTCCTCCTCCTTCCCCGATTCTGCCATCTCCACCTTCAACTCCTCTCTCGCCTCCACCCTCGACTCCCTTGCCCCCCTCTCTTCACACCCAGCTCGCTCCTTTAACCCTCGCCCTTGGCTCACTCCCACCATTCGCCATCTTTGCTCCTGCACTCAGGCTGCGGAACATCTCTGGTGCAAATCCCACTACCATGCTGATTTCCTCCACTTCAAATTCTGCCACTCGTCGCTCAATTCTGCTCTCTCTCTCGCTAGACAGCAGTACTACGCCTCCCACATTGAGTCCTGCTCCCGGGATCCTCACCGCCTCTTCTCCACCTTCGACTCCCTTCTCAACCCCCCCCCCGTCCTCCTCCTCCCTCTTCTCTCTCCGCTCAGGATCTTGCTCTCTTCTTCATGTCCAAGATCAACAAAAACCGCCTGGAAATCGCTTCCAAGTCCTCTCCCCCTACTACTCCCCCTCCCTCCTCTCTCCTGTCCTCCTTCCCTCCCACCTCCCTTGAGCAAATTTCCTCCCTGCTCTTCTCCTCCAACCCCTCCACTTGCCCCCTGGATCCCATACCTTCTCGCCTCCTGACCTCCATTGCTTCTACCGTCGCCCCTCCCCTCCTGCACATCATCAGCCTCTCCCTTTCTACCGGCTCCTTCCCCTCTGCCTTTAAACTCGCCACTGTCTTCCCCATCCTCAAAAAGTCCACTCTGGATCCCTCTGAACCCTCTAATTACCGTCCTGTCTTGTGACTCCCTTTTGCTTCCAAACTCCCCGAATGGGTTGTCTACTTCTGTTGCCTTGACCTCCTCTCCGCCAACTCCTCCCTTGACCCCCACCAATCCAGCTTCCACCCCCTTCACTCCACTGAAACCGCTTTTGTTAAGATGACCAACAATCTTCTTACAGCTAAATCCAACCGCCTTTATTCTACTCTTGTCCTCCTTGATTTCTCTGCTGCCTTTGTCACAGTTGACCACTCGCTCCTGCTTGCATCGCTTCACTCCCTTAGATTCAAGGACTCTGTCCTCGACTGGTTCTCCTCCTACCTTTCTGACCGTTCCTTCAATGTATCTCTTCCTAACTCCTCCCCCTCCACCTCCCTACCCCTCTCTTCTTGTGGCTAAATCCAACTGCCTTTACTCTATTCTTGTCCTCCTTGGTAGCTCTACGTTGCACTTCGACACTGTTGACCACTCCCGCCTGCTTGAATCACTTCACTCCCTTGGATTCCGGGACTCTGTCCTCAACTGGTTCTCCTCCTACCTTTTTGACTGCTCCTTCAATGT
>QEPC01010217.1:836594-857527 GCA_003113815.1 Sphenodon punctatus
CCCCCTACCTCTCTGCCCTGATCTCCCTCCGAATCCCTGTTCGAGCACTGCGAGTCTCTTCTATCCCCTCCCTCACCCTCCCATGCTCCCCCAACCACATTTGTCCCTTCTCTCTTGCTGCCCCGCATGCCTGGAACTCCCTCATTGCCCTCGTCCACCTTGCCCCCACCCTCCACACCGTCAAGTCCCTCCTCAAAACCCACCTTTTCTGCTCCACCCTTCTGAACTCCTGCTAATCACCCCCACCCAGGACTATCCCCCACCTGTTATCTGTAAACTCCCAATTTACTGTAACCAAGCCAAGAACATGTACCTGAGTTCTTGCATCCTCATGAATGTTGCATCCCTTGTCTCTCCCTCTGTTCCCCCTTCCCTGTCTCCCGTCCCCCTGTCTTTAGACTGTAAGCTCTTGGGCAGGAACCGTGGCTATCTGATTTTTTTTGTAAAGCGCCAGGTACATCGCTGTCACTATATAAATGCTAATAATAATAATAATAATAATAATACACATTCACTAATACCCATGTCAAACTGTTTGGCTAGATCACTCTAACAGCCAAAGCCATATCGAGACATGGGCTAAGCTCCTGAGCTTGAATTCTAGAACTCAGGGAGACCATAATGAGAAGGCCAACTCTTGGATGGCCACTACTGGAAGAACGCTTCCCAAGCAAATTGAAGGATAAATATCCATTCATAAAAAAGGGTCCCTACACCATGTCTCCTGTAAAAATATTACATCGTATATCATCACAAAGGACCTCAAGTCTGGATCGCCAAACTTATTAAGAATGCCTGCAATATTTTAAGAAAGAACATTACAAATTAACCCAGGCTGCCTCTTTGGCATAATCCAACCTTGGTCTGCCTTTATGGCATCCCCTTGGAATCTACAAAATCTATATCAGAGACTAATAAGACTCTACCAGCATCAGATGTTTTACCGTCAGTTAAAAAGAGGGGAGCCATCGTATCTGTTCCCTGTACTACCATTTTTTCCTCATCAGTCCATGCAGGGCTAGAGGCACTATTATCAACACCTACCTCCTCCAGCCTCTCATCCCTTATTAAGTTGTTTTCTTCTAAAACTGGACATGGCCTCTGAAGGCCTAGGGGCCCTGGAGTAATCTCATCCATATCCACAGCATCAGTATTTAGGGGTGTCAAGCAAGTTGTCTCTTATTATGCAATAAAGGCCCAGAAGAACTAACAAAAGGATTACCTTTCCCCACCAACTGCAATGACTTTTCACCACTGTCCTTAAGGAGAGAACCCTGATCTTGGGGAGTCACAACCTTTACCCTCAACAGATCATCTATTTGCGACACAGGACTCTTCACTTGTGTATTTACTATCTTATATGGAACTCCTTCAACTGGTGCAACCCAAGGGTGGAGCAGCTCACTGAAGGTGGTTGATTTTTCCGTTACTCCCAACTTTTTAATATCTATAAATGCTACTAGTTGTTTATACAAATTAGACAGTCTATTAAGTATATTATTTTGGCCTTCCAGAGGCAGATTTCTATACAAGGATCAAGTTCCCTGTTCCTCTGGTAGTAAATTAAGCCCTCCATTCCCTCCCATCATTCCCTGTATCTCCATATCTTCCTCAGAGACTAGGTCCACCAGCTCTGGAGGTTCCATTTACTCACCATCTTCGACCAGAGGACTGGAACGTAATTCCATAACTCCAAAGGGAACAATATTTTTTATATCAGGAGTAGTGGATTTGGATCCCTCAAGGGGCCTAGTACATAACAGAGATTTAACAAAAACCCATCATAAAAAAACAGCTCTTGCATGCAATTTCTTCTTTCCGTTCAATATTTTGGTAACTAACTCGTGGGAGCCTAATTCTAAGATAAATCCCCTACATCCCCTTAGATGATATAAATGCTCAATTCCCTTGATGTCACATCTAGTAATTGGCATATTCAACATTACCCTCAAATGCTCAGCTATTTCTAGCGGCGTATTCCTAAATGGTAGATTACCGTTAGGTAATGGAAATATCGTAAATGCTAATTTATCACTTGCTAGTATTAAGGAAGTCATTTATCCCATCAAGGGATTATCACAATAATCTCTTATACAATATTCTTCGTCTAATGTTCGTGATGAGGAATGGCACAAGCTATCACGCTTCCCCTTATTACTAGATGAAAGTCTCTTCCTGGGCAATAAACATATACCCCTCTTCCTCCATCCAGATACTAATCACACCGTCTCCATCCATTGTCCCCCGCCGTATAACCCAGCCGGAGGGCACATCCAAAGGACATCCCCCCCTGGATGCGCCCCCCCCGGCATGAGCTCCTGGGCATGGCCACCAACACGGCTACCGGCCACCCCCCGCTTTTGAGGGGGCGGTCCTGAAGCCGGCCTCCTCACACCCCACTCTCTTCCAAAAACAGAGCTGCTGACAACCCAGCCCGGCTGTCAATTTGGGGAGATAGAAAGGGGTGTCCCCCTGTCTATTGAAACCCCACAGCCTGGCTAAACAGTGAAGAAGACCCCCCCACCAAAGTTCTCCCAAGGAGGGGGGGGAGGGCCCACATCTGCCCCCCACCATACGTCCCACAGCCAGGGGAAGGGGCAAGCCCAACCCATCCCCTGCGATAGCTCCCCCCGGGGGAACCATACACCATCACCCCCCAACAAAATCTCTAAAGGAGGGAGCATGCTATAATCAACCCCCAAGTCTATATTTGTTAGGAAGGGGGGGGGGGAAGAAGGTAGATAGGTTGTCCAACCCCAGGGAACTGCTTGTGTCCTTCTCTCCGAGGACACGCTGGGTTACAAGTAATCCCCTCAGGTTGTTGGGTGGGCTTTCCTACGTCAATAGAAGGCAACCCATATCATCATAGGGGCGGAGAGAAGGGCCACTCGCAGACGGAAAAGGGAATGTGAGCCAGGGAAGAGAAGAACCACACTCTTAACAACCACTCGCTCCCGGGCACCTGGTGAAGCACAGTGCAGGAGGTTACGTGAAGGGGAAACGGGGAGTGGGTCCAGGGAGTGAATAAGGCGCAAGGAATAACAAGGATGAGGGACAAGGGGGCAAGGAGGAAGGACAAGGACTCGTTCGTACTAGGAAGAGGGGTGGAAGGGGTTTGGGAAGGGGAGGCACAGACAACAGCTCACCCACCTAGGAACCCACAGGCTGAAGGGTGGACAAGGGGAATACTGGGTTTCTCACACACACCGCGTTTCTCCTGAAACTCCTGGAAGGAAATGGGGGGGGGGAACAGGCAGGGGTAGCAAAGCAAGGGACACAGGCAAACAACAATCAATAACAGTCACTTAGCTCTCAAAGAAGTAAGGGGCCAGTCTCTCTCTCGATTACCGGCGGGGAGGCACTGTCCCGCCGGCAACTTTATACTCCCAGCAAGCTCTCCATGTGTTAGCCCTTGGAGGCTAATCAGGGCCCCGCCCCCACGCCGAGCGCGCTCTGCCGCAAGGCGCGCACTGCGGCGGGGCGGGGCAGGGAATCCCCTGTCAGCTGTTCCCCTCTGCGGAGGGGGCGGAGCACCGGACAACGCCGGAGATGCGTCCCGCCTCCCCGAAGGCGATCCCTGTCCCCGGACAGAAGGGCCCGCTGCCGGCGCCCCCCGAGCACCCCCGGAATCTCTCTGCCGCCCCCGCCGCCGAGGCACGCCGCGGGACCGGGGCGTGACAGTATCCCCCCGCAGAGGGCCCCCCCCACCCCGCACCAGGGAGGGAACCCCAGGGCGGGAAGGGTGACGGCGGTGGAAGGCAAGAACAAGGCGAGGAGCATGAATATTGGCAGCAGGTTCCCAGGAGCGTTCGGAGACACCATAATGTTTCCAGTCCACCAAGTAATGGAGGCGCAAGCCAATGTAGCGAGAATCCAGGATGGCCCGGACCTCATACTCGGGGAGACCCTGAAGCAAAACAGGGGGGGGAGGCGGGGGCTGGTGACGGGGGTAAAGAGGGGATACAGCTTTCTTCAGTAGGGAGACATGGAACGAGGGATGAATACGGAGATGGGGAGGGAGTCTAACAGTATAAGTAACCTCATTTAATCGACGTAGAATGGGGTAAGGCCCCATATAGGCATCATCTAACTTGGCGGATGGTCGAAGGGAAGGGTAATTTTTTTTTTTAACCCACACAAGATCTCCACTTTTGAATTTAGGTGCAGGTTTCCTATGTTTATCAGTAGTATCTTTATATTTTTGACGGGCCTTTTGGAGACATTGTTGTGCTTTAGTTTGGATTCGTCGGAGTTGTTGTACGATGGCGCCCGCCGCTGGAACGGTTGTCAAAGGGTTAGAAGGTAGTCCTAGTGCGGGGTGATAGCCATAGGAAACATAGAAAGGAGACTCCCCTAGAGAAGCATTTGGTCCATTATTGTAGGTAAATTCAGCAAGGGCCAGATGGTTTGTCCAGTCATCTTGTAAATAATTACAAAAACATCGGAGGTATTGTTCGATGTGCTGGTTGGTCCGCTCCACCTGGCCATTTGCTTGGGGGTGGTATGCTGTTGTTAGTCGAAGTCTAATACCTAAGAGGGTACAAAGGGCCTTCCAAAATTTGGAAATAAATTGGGGACCCCTATCGGACACGATCTCCGTAGGGAGGCCATGAAGACGGACGATATCTTTTAATAAGTATTCTGCAGTAGTTTTAGCTGTTGGAAGACCGGGACAAGCAATAAAATGTCCCATTTTTGTGAAGTAATCGATTACCACCAAAATGGTCGTCTGGTGTTGGGAAGAAGGTAGCCCCACAATGAAGTCCATTGCGATTCGTTGCCAAGGTCCCTTAGGGCCAGGGGTTAGTTGCAGTAATCCTACTGGGAGTTGGCGAGGAATTTTGGTCCGGGCACATATGGAGCACCCCTGGACATATCTTTCGACGTCTTTACGGATTTTAGGCCACCAGAAATTCCGTTGAATGAGACGAAGGGTGCGTTGGTATCCTGGGTGCCCGGCCAATGGTGAATCGTGGTGAGCCCATAAAACTTGCGGTCGATATTTGGAAGGAATCACAACTAGTCCTTGATGGTAACAAAGACCATTGACCCGGGAGCAGTCTGGAAGAGCAGCTAACTGCGGGCTTACCTCCTTGATGTCTTGTAAGGAGGGAAGGGTAGCTGCGAAAATGTGTGGGGAGATAACAGGTTCAGGGCAAGATGAAGGGGCATCCTTGGTCTCGTCCCACCGTGATAGAGCATCCGCCATGGTATTCTCAGATCCCGGGCGGTATTGAATTTTAAAATGAAACCGTGAAAAGAAAAGAGCCCAACGAGCGTGTCGCCCATTTGTAATTCGTGCGGTTTGCAGATATATTAAATTTTTATGGTCGGTAAGGACCAAAATAGGGTGGGGACCCCCTTCAAGGTAGTGTCGCCACGCCTCGAAGGCTGCCTTTATGGCCAGAAGTTCTTTATCCAAAATAGTATAATTTTTCTCTGCTGGTGATAGTTGCCGTGAATAATAGGCACACGGTAGTCTTTGAGTCTGGCCCTCTATCTTTTGGGTGAGAACTGCCCCTAGAGCTCGGTCTGAAGCATCTGCTTCAACGATGAAGGGCTTCGTGATATCTGGATGTTGAAGTAGAGGTGCTGACAGGAACGCTTGTTTTAATTGTATGAAGGCTTGTTGGTGTTGAGCGGTCCATTGGTAAGTAACCCCCTTCTTCAGTAGCTGTGTTAATAACACAGTCTTTTGGGCATAGTTGTCAATGTATTGGCGGTAGTAATTAGTACTACCTAAAAAACGTTGCAATGCCTTAACAGAAGAGGGAGCAGGCCAACGATGAATCGCGGATACTTTACTGGGGTCCATTTGAACTCCAGTAGCAGATATATAGAAGCCCAAAAAGGGGACACAAGTTGCATTAAACAAACATTTTTCTAGCTTGCAATATAATTGATGGGTCCGTAACCTTGAAAGGACAATCCGAACATGTCTTTCATGTTCGGGTCGAGAAGAGGAGAAAATTAAAATATCGTCTAGGTACACCACGAGGAAGTCATCAAGTAAATCTCGAAAGATATCATTGATGAAATGCTGGAACGTTGCTGGGGCATTTACCAGTCCGTATGGCATCACTAAGTATTCGAAGTGACCAAAACGTGTTCGAAATGCTGTTTTCCATTCATCGCCTTCCTTGATTCGAACTAAGTTATATGCTCCTCGAAGATCTAATTTGGTGAAGATAGTAGCTCCTTGTAGTTTCCCTAGAAGTTCTGAAATGAGGGGAAGGGGATAGCGGTTTTTAATCGTGATGCTATTAAGCCCACGATAATCAATGCAAGGACGAAGGTCCCCCTCCTTCTTGGGCACAAAGAAGAGGGGGGCCCCAGCGGGGGACGAGGAGTGCCTGATGAAACCCTTGTCAAGGTTCTCTTTGATGTACAGGCGGAGGGTTTCAGTTTCCTTTGGGGTCAGATTGTAGATGCGACCATATGGGGGCTCTGTATCTGGGAGTAGTTCAATAGGACAGTCATATGGACGATGCGGAGGGAGAACATCCGCTTCTTGTTTGTTAAACACCCCTTCAAGGTCCTTATAAGCTGACGGGAGCGTAGACGTCCCGTCCGAAGGGGAAGCCTCTGTTGCTCCGAGGATTCCTGGTGCAGGGAGCAAACACTCATGTAGGCATTGTAAGGAGAGGAATTGAAGACTTCGATTCGTCCAATCGATGGTAGGGTTGTGTTGATGGAGCCACGGGAATCCTAATACCACAGGAAAAAGGGGAGAAGTAATAAGATCAAAATGCAGCTTCTCTTGATGGTTCCCGATGGAACATAACAAAGGAGGGGTACACTGGAGCACCGGTCCAGAGGAGATAGGTGATCCATCAATTGTCTGTATCCATTCTATATGAGGGCGTTGTTGAATAGGGATTCGTAGAGCGCGAGCAAGGGTGATGTCCATAAAATTGCATGAAGCTCCGGAATCGATGAGGGTATGAACAATCTTGGACGTACAGGGGTTAACCTGAATCATCATAGGAATAAGTAAATGCCAGGAAGAGGAAGTTCGGGTACCCACAGGACCCGTGGGGGATACGAAGCTTACCGGGAGGCCCCCTGCCCCTCCCGGTTGTTGGCATTTCCCGGTCTTGGAGGGCGGCTGGGTTTAGCTGGGCATTCCTTGGAGAAGTGGGTGTTAGCCCCACAATAAAAGCAAAGACGGAGGAGACGGCGTCTTTCTTTCTCGGCGAGAGTTAACGGTCCCCGACTGGCTCCAATTTGCATGGGTTCCGTTCCTTCCTCCGGAGAAGAAGCGGGGTGTTTCATCATGGGCAGCGGCATGGGTCTGAAAAAAGCCCCCTTGCTGAACTCACGTTGTCGTTCTTTCCGCCTTTCTCCCAACCGGTCATCGATATGAATGGCCAAAGTGATCAGCTCCTCTAAAGTGGCAGGGGGAGTTGCGGCTCCAGCCAAGTGGTCCTTGATCTCTTCAGTGAGGCCTTGACGAAACAAGGTACGCAGGGCTGCATCGCCCCACTTAACGTCAAAGGTCAGGCATCGAAACCGGGTGATGTAGTCTAAAAGGGAAGATTTCCCTTGTCTCACATGGAGGATGGCTTGTTCAGCATCTCTCATTCGATGAGGGTAGTCGAATAGATTTTTAAATTGTGTAACAAAACCCCCATAATCTTGTAGAAGGGCATCATTTGTGGCCAGAAGGGGAGTGACCCAATCAAGGGCCGTTCCTCCCAATAATCCCACAATGAAGGCCACCTTTGCTTGATCAGTTTGATACGTGGTGGGTTGGGTCTGAAAGGTCAAATTACATAAGGCCAAAAACCCCTGGCATGCTCGACGGTCTCCATAGAATTTATCAGGTCGTGTGGCCTTGGGCTCTCTAGGTAAGGGTACCACATGGCCAGGAACCACAGGAGACTGTGGGGGTAGGGAGGGAGTTGGAGCTAGCTCCTCTCTCACCCCTCCTGTAGCACCCACCATTCCCTGGAGCACCTGGTTCTGGTTCTGAAGAACCTGGTTCTGCTCCCTAAGATCCTGTACCTCCAAGGTCAGACCCTGCACTGCCCGAAGGAGATCCAGGATCTGTTTAGCGGGGTCCTGAGGTTCCATGGAGGGAGGAAGTAGAAGGGAGGGGATATGTGCCGGTAATTCTGTTAGGAAGGGGGGGGGAAGAAGGTAGATAGGTTGTCCAACCCCAGGGAACTGCTTGTGTCCTTCTCTCCGAGGACACGCTGGGTTACAAGTAATCCCCTCAGGTTGTTGGGTGGGCTTTCCTACGTCAATAGAAGGCAACCCATATCATCATAGGGGCGGAGAGAAGGGGCCACTCGCAGACGGAAAAGGGAATGAGAGCCAGGGGAGAGAAGAACCACACTCTTCACAACCACTCGCTCCCGGGCACCTGGTGAAGCACAGTGCAGGAGGTTATGTGAAGGGGAAACAGGGAGTAGGTCCAGGGAGTGAATAAGGCGCAAGGAATAATAAGGACGAGGGACAAGGGGGCAAGGAGGAAGGATAAGGACTCGTTCGTACTAGGGAGAGGGGAGGAAGGGGCTTGGGAAGGGGAGGCACAGACAATAGCTCACCCACCTAGGAACCCACAGGTTGAAGGGTGGACACAGGGAATACTGGGTTCTCACACACACTGCGTTTCTCCTGAAACTCCTGGAAGGAAATGGGGGAGGGAAACAGGAAGGGGTAGCAAAGCAAGGAACACAGGCAGACAACAATCAATATCAGTCACTTAGCTTTCAAAGAAGTAAGGGGCCAGTCTCTCTCTCGATTACCGACGGGGAGGCACTGTCCCGCCGGCAACTTTATACTCCCAGCAAGCTCTCCATGTGTCAGCCCTTGGAGGCTAATCAGGGCCCCGCCCCTACGCCGAGCGCGCTCTGCCGCAAGGCGCGCGCTGCGGCGGGGCGGGGCAGGGAATCCCCTATCAGCTGTTCCCCTCTGTGGAGGGGGCGGAGCACCGGACAACGCCGGAGATGCGTCCCGCCTCCCTGAAGGCGATCCCTGTCCCCGGACAGAAGGGCCCGCTGCCGGCGTCCCCCGAGCACCTCCGGAATCCCCCTGCCGCCCCCGCCGCCGAGGCACGCCGCGGGATCGGGGCGTGACAATATTCAGGTCCTGCCCCCGGCCCAGCATACCACAAGATCCACAACCATTCGCTCTGACAGTCCTCCCTCTTGCAGCATCACATCTGCCTCCAATCAGCCCTGCTCGAGCTGAACTGAGACCATCTGTTGTTCCTGCTGCCTCTCCCACTGGCGCCAACAAAGATCCCACCAACACTCCACACTTCAGTGCTGCACCCATCCTCCAACCAAACCAGGGATGATCTGCTTGCTGATCCTGTGTCCCACCTTACTCCAGCAACCATCCATTTTGTTGCTCATAGGGCAAAGGAGGCCCCGGGCACCACGGTCCAGCAAACGGCCCCAGCCAACGGCCGACACCCAAACCGGGGATGATCTGTTTGCTGATCCTGTGTCCCACCTTACTCCAGCGACCATCCATTTAATTGCTCATAGGGCAAAGGAGGCCCCGGGCACCACGGTCCAGAAAACGTCCCCAGCCAAAGGGCCCCACCCTCACTGATATTACCTGGGGAGGGCAGAGTGACAGGCAGCTTCACCAATCCCAGATGCTCGTCTCCACAGCAGACTGAGCAGCTTGCAGTCCCAAAGGGCCCCACCCTCGCTGAGTAGTTCTGGGAAAGTCTGCTACTGGGCAGCAGATGAGCCGGCCATCTTGAGGGTTGCCACTTTCGCCTATCTGGCTGAGCGGTGTAGATGGAAAATTGCTCAGATGGGAATTATTGGTACTGAGGAACTAGATTATTTTGTTTGTGTTTATGTTTCTGTTGTATTTTTTTTGTTCTTTGATTTTAACATTTTAACTGGTTGATTTATTATGTGTTTGGACCAAGTTGAAAGTCAGTGCTGATTAAAATGCTTACTACTACTGCTGCTACTGGATGCATCATCCGGAGAAGGTCGGCAGTGAAGCACGGTGGGCTAGGGCTCACCCAGCTGGGCTAATCTGGCTAACATGCACCCTCCTGCCTGTTAGGTGCCACCAAGCCCTGCCACAAGATCTAAGGATCAGGCCCAGAGGAGTGTGCTCACCTGGGGCACCAAACAGTGGGGCAGAGGAGTGCACTCACCCGGGCCGCCACGCAGCTGATCGGGGAGAGGGCGGATTTCCCCTGATCAGTTGTTTGGCAGCCTGAGTAAGTGCACTCCTCCAGCCCCCACCCCCCAGTCAGCTGTTTGGTAACAGCTCCTCCTGGGGGGGGCAATCCTGCTGCACAGCAGGGGTCCAAGAGTCCTGTCCTCTGGGGACAGGTCTTCAGATGACCCGTGGTGTGGAGGAACTTCTGATAGCAGCCCCAAACCTGATTTCCGGGGGGAGAGGGACAGCTTGTTTGAACTGCCCTCCCTCCTAGCCCAAAATATGGCAGCTGCAATGACCCTCCCTGAGGTAGCCAAGGGATCCAGCTTGCCCCATCTCATTTGTTTTCACCCAGAATCTCTGATCTATGTCCTGATTGAAAACGGACTTACCGGGGTAGCGCTTGCTGCGAGAAGATTGGGGTGAAAGGGCTTCACGGCTGAGTGTTGGTGTGGGGATGTGGATAGGACCCCAAAGTAGTAGCTGCTCAGAAGGCAGCTTTTATTGTGGTAGCACCGTCCCTCCCACTGTCTGCCTGCCCTCAGCAGGGACACCTTTTCTGCTGCAGACGGGTAGGCGGAGAGAGAGAGAGAGATGATGTTGCTACACTCAAAGTAACAGGCCGAATGGCTGGCCTGCCCCACCGCAACATTCTGTCCTGGATCAGGGGAAGGAGGATATTGCAAGGGTACAGCCTGTAGAGATTTGGGCATGTTAGAAAGGGGATGGGGGGAAAAGGGGCACGCTACCCCTTTCTGACATAATCCTGTCTCTTGCAGGGCATCCCTTTGTCCCTCAGGGGAGCCGGGGACCGGTAGAGGTGGCGTCGGAGCTGGTAGAGCGGTCAACAGCCTTTCTCCTCCCCATGGCGATGGACACTGTTTGGCACCAGGGAGAGTGCTCAAGTGCGGCTGGCCAGGGTCTGTGGGACATTCCTCCCTGCCCCCCACCCTTGTGGGGGCGTGGCCTGGAAAGGGAAACTTCAGGGACGCGCCCCATGACACCGGGGGCAGCCGGGTGGAGAGCAGTGCAGGAGAGCTGGGGACCAGTAGAGGCGGCGCCAGAGCTGGTGGAGTGGGCAACATCCTTTCTCCCCCCCCGCACGGCAATGAACAATGTTTGGTACCAGGGCGGTGTTCAAGTACGGCTGACCAGGGGCCATGGGACATTCCTCCCCCCCCCCTTGCGGGTCCTGGGGAGGGAAACTTCTGGAACGCTCCCCATGACACCGGAGGCAGCCAGAGGCGCGTGCTTGGGGCATGGGTCTAAGGGGCACGGTCAAAGGGGCCTGCCCTTTGGCTGTGCCCTTTGAATGGGTCAGGAGGTTGGGGTGGAGGGGTTGCTGGTTAACCAGAATAATGTGAGTTTCCTACTGGTAAAAGTGGTGAGGAGGTCTCCCTCCGGTAAGAGAGGGGTGGAAAGGGATGACATCCCCTGGTGGCAGCAGGGGATGTTAGAAAGTGGGGTCTGGAGCCGGCTACCTGGTGTGAGCAGGAGCGGCGTGAGACGAGAGAGTACCAGTAGAGAGAATACTGAGGAGGAGATTAGTGTGGATAGATGATATATAACTGATGTAAATTGGGTTTTTTGTGTTTATTATAATGTATTATTGAAAGGGGTTCCACTGTGTGGGATATATAACCAGAAATATTATTTAATATTATTGTGAGCTGCCTCAAGTCAACTTTTGTCGAGAGAGTGCGGGGTATAAATAAATTGTGATTGACTGATTGATTGATCCCCTCTGGGAATCTCAGAAAAGTGGAAATCCTGCTTCCAAACTATCACTGGTTCATTATGTGATCAATATAAAAGCAGTTTACTTCACTAACACATATTTGTAAAATGGGCATCATGCTACTCTCCTTCATAAAGAGCTTTAATATACATGGATGAATGGAATATAAAGTGTAGGCATCATTACTACATGTGAATATTCTTGTAAGACAGTGGTTTCCAAACTTCGTGTCTGTGTCACCTCATTGAAACTTGGATATAACTCTGTGGCCCAAGAAAGTAACAAAGACACAGCGTGTCTATCAGGTATTGCAGAATCATAGGGGGGATTCAGACGTTCTGATTTGTGCGATTTTTAAAAAAAAACGAATGTTTCATGCCTGTCTGAACACTTAAATTCGATTAAATGGAGTCAATATCGCACTAAAGCAATGCGTGTTGAAAAGCTACTCAAACCTACCTTTTTGCTGTCCGTTTTCAATAAATCCGCACTTAACAGCAGTGTGAAAGCAACATCGTACTGGTTTTAACTAGTGTGTAATCTTTTCTGATGTGAATGCAACCGTGCTTCCAAGTGCGCTGTTTTACTCCTGCCCCTACCGGAAGCAGTGAGACCAGCTGGAGCCCTGTAGTTGCCTCGCTGGGTGCAGGCTGCAGCCAGCTTCTCCCCAAAAAAGTTCTTCCCCTCCATGTTTCCCCTCCATGCTTCTCCCCAAAAAAGTTCTTCCCTCCAAGGGACTTTCAATCATCTGCCTCTGCCTCTACCGTAGTGCTGCAGCAGTAGCAGCAGCGGGATACCGGAAAGAAACCAGGGAGAGAAGCAGCGCGCCTCACTATGCGAGGGGCTTCTTTCCAGCAGCCTCAGGCTCTCCCTCTTTACTCCCTGATTCTACAAAGTAGCAACCTTTGCTACAAAGGTTGTAGCAAAGGTTGTTGCAAAGTTTGCAAAGTTGCAGCAAAGGTTGTTGCAAAGTTGTAGCAAAGGTTGTAGCAAAGTTGTACTTTGCTACAAAGTAGCAACCTTCTGGCTCCCCACAGGCCACTTCCTGTAACTGAACCGTACTGAGCAGCCGGGTAAGCACGCACTACAAGAAGGTCTGAATGCATTATTTCGCTGTACTTAAAACCGGTATGGCATGCATGTGAATGCAACAGGACTTGTTAACAGCGAACTATTGAGAACCAGTTTTTAAAAATCCAGATAATTGCTGCACGTGTGAATTCGCCCATAGACTCTTAGGCCCTTTTCAAATGGGCCAGGAGGAGCTGCGGTGCTGGTGGGCGCCATGGCGGGTGTGCAGCGCGTGTTCGGTCCGTCACACAGATGCACACCCATCTCCACCCACCTCCACAAAACTCCACACATGGAGGCATCACCGTTTTGTTCAATGTCTCTGTGCTTGGGGGATTGGTGGAGATGGGTGGAGTGCAGGAGTGCGCATGCAACCCCACTCACACCCCCCCCCCGCTGCCCACGCAGTCACACACACATGAGCAGGGGGTGGGGGTGGGTCTCATGTGAAAAGGGCCTTAGAGTTGGAAGCAACATCAGAGGCCATCTAGTCCAACCCTGCTCAACGCAGGAAATCCACAGCCACAGGATTCCGGGCAGATGACTGTTCAGCCTGTTTTTGAAAACCTCCAGTGAAGGAGAGCCCACCACCACCCTAGGCAGTCAAGTTTTATTGTCAAACAGCTCTTATCATTAGGAAGTTCTTCCTAATGTTTAGCCGAAATCTGCTTTATTGTATTTTGAGCCCACTGGTTCTAGTCCTACCCTCAGGAGTAACAGAGAAAAAGACTGCTTCATCTTCTCTGTGGCAGACCTCCAGATATTTGAAGACAACTATTATGTCTCCCCATAGTCTTCTCTTCTCCAGGCTAAACATACCCAGCTCCTTCAAACTTTCCAATAGGACTTGGTTTCCACTCCAGACCCCTGACCATCTTTATCACTCTTCTCTGAACCCATTCCAATTTGTCAATGTCTTTCTTAAAATCTGGTGTCCAGAACTGGACACAGTGCTCCAGATGAGGTCTGACCAGGGCAGAATAGAGTGAAACTATTACTTCTCCTGATCTGGACACTACGCTTCTGTTAATGCAGCCTAAAATTGCATTAGGTTTTTTTTGCAGCTGCATCTCAATGCTGACTCATGTTCAGCTTGTGATCAACTCCAACTCCAAGATCCTTTTCACATGTACTGCTGCTAAGCCAGGTATCACTCATCCTATACTTGTACATTTGATTTTTCTTACCTGCAGAACTTTACATTTATCTCTGTTGAATTTCATTTTGTTAGTTTTGGCCCTGCTTTCCATCCTGTCAAGATAATTTTGAATCTTGTTTCTGTCTTCTAAGGTGTTAGGTAGCAATCAGATTGCAATCCGTTCTCAGATCATGTGACCTCACTTGGGAGTCATGGGTTCTGTTGTCAAAGTTTATTTTTAGAGTGCGAAATGAATCTGGTTATGGCAACAGATACCAAACCTTTTACCTATGTGACCAATTTGAGAGAAGTATAATTCCACAACTCCAACTAACTGCGACCCTGTCCACAAATTGCAGATCCCCCTTGGGGTAAAAAACCACAGGTTAAGAACCTCTGGCTATGGACTAAAAGGCACAACATTTAAAATAGATCAAATACATAGGTGACTGGTAACTGTTGAGAGTAGGGGGCATAGGAGTGTGGGTTGGGAAGAGGTACTTTAGGCCTCTGAAAATTTGAGGGGAGAGACACGTGCCCCCCCACTCCATGAGTCACCTAAGATCAAATACCAACAGACCAATGCCAGCAGTGTTGAGTTTTCCTTTGTACACACAATGCCTAAGTCAGAAATAAATATTTCTGTAAACTATTATGGATTTACCAGATGAATGTATAAACGTACGCCAGTCCATAGTATATCCCAAACTATGCATGTGTTATTAAACTTTCACAAAGCAGACATTGTCTTTACCTATTTTAGAAGAAACAAACCCTTATCAATTTTTAGATTTCCTGAATTTTGCTTTGAGGGGAAAAAATTGAGCAATAGTCACAAAAATACCAGAAACATGATTTGATCCAAACTAAAATCAAATAATGAAGACGTTAAAATTAAATTTAACCTGATTTGCAGTGACCCTACATAGTGCAGCAGTATGCAAGGTGGTTTTTCTCTAACAATTTGAAACAAACTAAATTCTTTGCTCTCATGAAACTGTGCAATAATGAGAAAGGCGTACAACTTTTCCTACTAAACAGAAAGGACTTTAAAATATATTAGGATATCAGCTATGATTGCACTTATTGTACAATATATACTATCGCAACACCCCCTGTACTCAAAAGGCTGGCTGTCTCTTCAATTTATGCACATTATTTTGAAGCACATATGCTTATTGATGCCTTCAGCATAAAACTGTATTTTTATTTTTATTTTTAAAAGACAGCCTGTTGCCTTTCATAAAACATTGCATTGCTGATGTGCATAATCACAATAAGATTTGAATGATCAATTTTTAAATCATTTTCTTTTTAGTATGCTAGGTTTGTTCTTTCTATTGTAGATAGAACAAACCTTTGTGGCTAATTAGCCTGTTGGCTAATTGAATCCAACAGGAGTTCAGCCACTGTATTCAAATGAAGTCAGGATTACATCCTTAGGATCTAATCCTCAGAGTGCCACATCAGTGCAGGCTCCAGTTACTTTATTTCAAGATTCACTCCTTAGAATGCACACCCTCCAATATTTCCAGCAGCCAAAGGAGGACAAGCCCCGTAATAAATAAGCTCCACCCCCTCTAACACACATCACTCAACATTCCAAGTGAATACAGATAAAGAGGGACAGAACTCTCCTGTTTATCATACTGCTCTGTTTCTTGTCATTTCATCATTCCCCCTTGTCCTTTCAAGCGCTTTTCCTAGTAGGCAACCAGGAAAGAGGTATCGGAGGCTGGGAATACCGGTCTTTTTGTCTCTCTCCTCTGAATGAAGGACTTTGACCCCTAAAAGATGCATAGTGGGATTTAGCACCCAAAAGAGAACTGAACTACGTAAGGAGGAACTGTTGGGAGGTATGTGAATATCAGAGTCCTAACTGTTATTGCTACACATTCAAGCCCTCCTATATATAGCCTTAAAAACTTGGGCCTGATACAGAGTAGAGTGTAGACAGACGTGGGGACAAAAACATATGTTCATATTTCATTGAACATACCCTTCACTGTTCCCGTTGATGCCAATGGGCTACTCAGCTTGCGTTAAGCATGTAAGCCTTTGCTGGAGTAGGGACTTTTCTTTGACATATTCTTTTAATACGTCTTCTAATTCTTTAATTTATTCATTATTTATCAACTAACTCATTTTTGCACATTATGAGGGCGTAATTGATTAAAAGCAGAAATTATTGCTTAATACACTCCATTTTTATTTTTGACAATCTATTAATATGTTCATTAATTATGCTTGCCCTAATTGGCATGCTAGCTCAAATGTTCAAACCTGCTAAAATAAACCAATTAAAACTTTACTTAAATAGAAAAGGTAAAGATTTGATTGCTGCTTTTCTAAATCAAACAGCATTAAGTCTGGATCCCATAAATTTCCTGGCCCGAAAGTCACTGTGATGAGCTCGTCACTAGAAGATGGACCAATTCTGGATAAGGAAAAGGGGGGGAAATGAAAATATTTAACGGTTCGGAGGGGTAGGTTATGCCCAAATGAGCATTGAGATACTTTCAGGGATTTCAACTACCTCCCTTAGCTATTTTATCTCGTGAATATTTTTTATTTATGTGTTGTTGTTTTAGTTGTGAGTAGGTTATGAGAAATGTAATAGATGTTGTTTATCCGGTTCATACTTTTTAGTATTATGGAATATTTATTGTGTTATGATCAGTTTCTCATGTTTTGAATTTGGTCATGATATTTTTTAAAAATACTGCTAGTATTATTTTGTTATAGTATTTTGTTACGGCCTACGGCCAACAATAAACAATATTCATTCATTCATTCATTCATTCACTAGAAGATGGTAAAAGATAAGAAATCCTCTCATTTAAGTAACTTTATTTCAATTCACTGTGTTGACTGAAGTCTGAATTATTCTGGCTTTTGTTAGTACAACTGACTTAATGGTTGAAAATAAAACAACAAATGTGTAAAGAACTTTGAATATTTTGGAAGATTTGATAGATAATATTAACTTAGCAAAAAAAAATTCACAGAACTCTTTGAAACATTAAAAACAGAGGCCTGTGTCTAATACCTCACTATGATGATCAGTGTATAATCTACCATCTACCTACAAAAGGCTTTTTTTCATTGATTTTCATCTTAAGAGTTGAAATATGCAGATGCCTTTACAAAAATGTTCTTGAGACCAGAGGAAAAAATAGTAGGAGTTGCAGGACAATATTTTACATGAATATTCAAATCATTATTCAAAATAGCCTACATTAATATTTTTGGTCACATGGCTCACTAAGCACATGTGTTGTAACCTGCCCTGAGCCTCAGTGGGAAGAGCAGGATAAAAATGTGAATAAATAAATAAATGTATACATAATTATACAACATTATACTATATTATATGCCATGTGGTGAAATGGGAGCACTAAATATTTTTTTTAAATTGAATGTTTCATTACTAAAGACAACATACTGAGAAAAATGAAACTCCATTTTAAGGCTTTCCAGTTATTATTATTATTATTATTATTATTATTAACAAACATTTATATAGCGCCAGCAGTGTAACTGGCACTTTACAAAGTAATAAAATAGACACAGTCCCTGCCCCTAGGGCTTACAATCTGAGAGACAGGAGCTGGGGGAGAGACTTAGGAAGGGGAACAGAGGGAGAGACAAGGGGTCTAACATTCATGAAGATGCGAGGTCTCAAGTGCACGTGCTTGGCTTGGTTACAATGAGAATGACAGCAGGCAGGTCCATGTGGCAAGGAAAAGGGTAAACAGATCGTAGGTATCGGAATAGTGGCTCAGCAGGATAAAGAGTCAGACAGAGCAGAGCGAAAGAGGTGAGTTTTAAGGAGAGCTTTGAAGGTATGAAGGGAGGGTGCAAGGCGGATGTGGACAGGGAGGGAGTTCCAGGCATGGGGGGCAGCAAGTGAGAAGGGACGAAGGCGCTTAGGGGAGCAGGGAAGGCGTTGAAGGGTGAGAGAAGGGACAGAGGAGGAGCGAAGTGCACGGGCTGGAGTATGGAGGGTGATGAGTGCAGAGAGGTAGGGGGGAGCGAGGTTGTGAAGAGCTTTATAGGTGAAGACTAGGAGCTTGTGCAGGATTCGTTCAGGAAGGGGAAGCCAGTGAAGCGAAGAGAGGAGGGGCTGCACATGGTCGAAGCGACTGGCGAGGTAGATGACCCTGGCAGCAGAGTTTTGGACAGGGATGAGGGGAGAAAGGTGAGACCGGGGAAGGCCAGTGAGAAGGTTACAGTAATCGAGGCGAGAGATGACCAGAGCATGAACAAGAGTTTTGGCAGACGAGACAGAGAGAAAAGGACGAATCTTAGCAATGTTATGGAGGGAGAAGCGACAGGATTTAGCAATCCGATTAGAAATTTTAGTTGGTTAATCGATTAAGCCTTTTTGTCAATTAATTAATCCATTAAAATTTGCATAAACTTCCATACATTTTAATAAATATACATAAATTTGCATACATTTATATAATTTGCGTACACTGAGTAAACTTGCCTTCCGCTGGAACGCATCCCCTTGAGCTATGGACTCAAAACTATGGACTGTCAGGAGGCCCTGGCAGCCAACCGATTAATTGGGGGATAAATTCTAATCTGTTCTAGACCGATTAATCGATTAATCGGTTTGATTAATCGATTAATGGTTGCAGCCGTAGTAATAACACCTGCAAAACTGCTGGTGGTGCCTTTGGGTGCCAGATGGCCACAGAAATTGACAGCTAGTCCTGACATGGAGGAAAGCCACATCTATGCTGTAGCAGGTCAGGATAGAAAGGGGGGCAGTCCCTTTAAGGAAGAGAATTAGCGCCAGTTTAAGGTGGCGTCAGCTGGAGAGGGTCCACACTTGGGACGCCTCAGCTGGGCCAGCCAGTAGCTGGGCTAAGGAAGTAAAGGGTTGCAGTTGTGCTGGGTATGGCTGGGCTCAGCACAGGGATCTACAGACTGAGCTGGAACTCAAGCTTGAGTAGGTCTAGTAGGAGACAGGAGGGGGAAGCTCTGTATCAGGTAGGCTCCAGAGGCAAGAGCTTGAGAGCGGTTTGTCTCTTTGCTGGCTCCAGAAGGGATAGTGTCTGGTCAACAGAGATGAAACAGCAGAGACTTGGAGGGAAGTTCTGCTGGGAAGGTAGGTAGCCTGGAAGAAATCCTGGAGAGGTACTGCATGTTATCCTGCCCTTCCCACAGAAGCAGGGGCCAAGAGGGCTATGCCTGTATAGGAGAACTTGCAGGAGACTATGGGGAGACGGCTCCGAAGCCCCACAGAGCTGAGCAAGCACACAGCCTACAGACTGTCTGGAGGGGACACCAGGGAATGAGGGGGGGGGGGTTGACTATTCAGAGGGTGGTTGCTGAGTGGGGTCCCTGAAAAGTCAGTGTTGTGCCTGGCTCAAGGACTATGTATAGGGTGAAGAACTGCTAATAAAAGATCTAATGGTGGAGCTAATTCCCATGTGAAGTGGCCTTACTAGGTAGGGTTCCTGCAGGAACTTACTCCAGGTCAGGTACACCCTATTGCACCTGTGCTTTGAGACTCAGCTGGCCACAGGCATATGAGACTGTCACTGAAGTAATAATTTGCCCGCTTCCGGCCATGTGGTAGGGCTAAACAGGATCCATAGGACATGGCAGGTATGTGTTGTGGCAGGTGGTGAGGAAGGATGAGAAAGGGCAGGCCTTCCCCCCTCTTTATTGTCCACATCTACCTTGGCCCTAGCCCCACCCCCAGACCTGAGATCTCACTGTGCTAAGCCTGCTCAGGGAGAGGACAGAGGGGAATGGGAGAACGCCTTTTCTGAGGTGCCCCCGTCCTGTGGAGCACCACTCTGATATCACAGCGTTCTCTGGGGGCAGGGCCTCTTTCCCACAGGGATACCAACTGTTCTCAAGTCCAAGAAGCTTCAATCCCAACCAGAACTGAACATGACAGAGCCTGCCCCAGGTTCCGTCAGGCCCAGTCCAATATGCAGGGCTGTAGTCTGACTCGGTTTTCAAAAATTTGGGAAATCCTGTCCTAGGCAAATAATTGATTATTCAGGAGAATTTGGCACCCAGCTTTTCCTCAAGGAGACATTGGGTGCAGTCACAAGAGATGCCTTGGGCAGGCTACCAGGCCTTGGGCAGCTTTAACACACTCTGGGCATCTGGGATCATGTGACGTAGTTCATCAGGTGGCCAGCGGCCTCCAGATGTTTCCCCTGCTGCGTGGTGGGGTGAGCAGCTGGCTCTTACATGATGTGCTCTCAGAAAAAGGCTAAGGATGTGTTACGTAGCAGCCTTACCCCAAATGGGGTAAGACCAAAGGCGTGGTAGTCCCTGCGCCCGGGCCCCTTCTACGCTGCCATGCTGCAAGCTTTGTGGCAGTCTTTGAGCAGCGGGTTTGGTCTACCCAAGCAGTGGCAGGAGATGTGATAGCAGCCCACCTGGTTGCCTCAAGGGGCATCACTGCAGTCTGGAATTGAAGAAGAGACCTTTGCATTTGTCTCACTGAGAATTAATTCTGCTACTAACACCAAAGTCGAACATTTACTCTGGCTCAGAACTATTTTAACTACAAAAGCCAGTTGAAATTCCTCACAAATAGAAGACATCAGCTCTGTCACAAGAAGAAAACAACCTATGTTAATCATTGCAGCGCCCAGAAAGCCCCTCCAGGTGAGCAGGGCCCCACCCCATAGCCACAAGCCAAAGGTGCACGCCCGCGCCCAGAAAGGCCCAGCAGGCATTGCAGCACCCAGAAATCCCCCAGCAGGCATTGCAGCGCCCAGAAAGGCCCAGCAGGCATTGCAGCACCCAGAAATCCCCCAGCAGGCATTGCAGCGCCCAGAAAGGCCCAGCAGGCATTGCAGC
>QEPC01010217.1:861224-889618 GCA_003113815.1 Sphenodon punctatus
CTGTCCCCTCTCCTTGTCTCCCCCTCCTTGTCTTTTAGATTGTAAGCCACAGGTAGGGACCGCAGCTGATTATATGTTCTGTACAGCGCCAGGTTGTTGCTGGCGCTTTATAAATGTTTAATAATAATAATAATAATAATGTAGTTAACTTCCTAGAATGGGTCTGCTGCTAGGGACTTGGTAATTATTACGAATTAGGATGTTAATTGTATGATATTGGTAGGGCCAATAGCCAAGTCAATAAAATGATGATGACGATGACTTGTGGATGCTAAGGTGAGAAGTAATACTCTTTCTCCACTTCCTGTACAACAGTGGAGTCAGACCATAAAACTTCAAAAACCTGATGGGTGCAGCCACATGAGATGCCTAAGGCAGCCATAACCCACTATGGACAGCTGTACCACGTGATGCAGTCCATCGTCTGGCCAGTGGCTGTCAGATGTTCCTCTGCCCCAATGCGTCCTCGGAAAAAGGCCGAGGTAAGGCTGCCAAAGGTGTGGTGGCCCGTGTGCCTGTGCTCGTTCTGCCCTGCTGCGCAGTGAGCTCCACAGCGGGGCTTTGAGTGGCAGGCGCAGGTGCCCGTCAAGCACGGCCACATCGGGGGCAGGATTTTGGTCGGGCCGGGGAAGGGAGGTGGGGCAGGGCCATGCACCCACTCATGTGGCTGGTGTCTCGGCCCACCCCAGCCATGATGGGAGATCTGACAGCAGCCTGCATGCCCGGCTGCCCTGTGGGCGTGCAGCCTGCTGTCAGATCTCCCGTGCTTGCCTACCACGGGGCCCTCCGTAGCTCATGTGGCTGCATCACCTGTTGCAACCAATGCAATTTAGAATAGGATTACATAATCTGACCCCTAACCCATTCCTCCCCCCACCCCCTCAGTCAGCTGTCAAAGATTATTGAATTCAAGAGCAATCTGAGAAGATGAAGCCAAGGAAAAAGGACATATATTAGTATTGTTCCAATAAACAAGGACATAAGAGCATTAAAATATCCAAAACCATCAGTGGAACACTCTGTCAGCAAGACAACTTCCTCTCTAGTATTCTGTAGGGCTGTGTATTCATGTTTGGATAAAACACATATAAATACATAAAATTCATTTTTGGTTTCTATATTCAAAACACAAATACTGCCCTGCAATTTTTGGATATGTGTTTGTTAGTGTGCTTTGTGCCTCTCGATTTTCACTTCTAATCTGATTTTTTACATTCTTGGTCTAGCAGTTTGAGCATCTTTCACATTTCATGATACATTGTTCTGATCAAAAAGGAGTTTAGACCCAACAACAGTGATCTATAGGAGTGGACTGTGTTTTGATTTAGGCTTAGTTTTGATCTTTGAGTGCCTTGTGGTGCAGGATCTTGGCCTGTTAACATAAGCAGCTGGAGGCAAAGCTGTGTCCAGGGAACCAGATCCTTGTGTTGAGTGAATGTTACTATTGAGGGGGGTCCCCTTGCCCGGGATGGGGTGAGGGCATAGGAGCTTGCTGATACCAGAGCCCTACGCTGTTTATTGTAGGGTTACCACCTGCGTATCCCTTACACACATCGAGTCTACACACACACACTGCTTTTTCCTTACTAGCTTTTTCCGCAACCAACTGTAGCTACCAGATTTTTTCCTTTAAAAGCTCCCAAAATTTAGATACCTAAAAAAGATTGGCACTGAAGCCAGAATCAGAAATGTACAGCCCTAGTATTGTGCACACAAATCATGTGAGTAAATATATTTGTGCACACTCTGCATGTCATTTTGATATCATTCTTAATTCCCTCCTCTTTTAAATACATGTGCTGTAATAGAACTCCCCCGCCCCTTTAAATCAACTAGCAACATTTTCTATGACTCTTCATATAATGTAACAATGCCCAGCTTTGAGGCAGACATCAACCTCTACATTCCCTGGTACCAGACAGCAATCTGAGCAGCCAGACTATTTATGTTCCAATGGAAAAAGGGAAATGCTTAAGGGAGCTGCTTTATAGGTTGACAATGGTTCAAAGCTATTGCTTGGTGCAGTGAAGGAGAACTGAAGGATACATACAATATATTTGGAAACAAAAAGATCTAATTCAATTAATGAGCGTAAGAAATGATACCTTAAAAATAAAATGTTTAGTAAATAAAAGTATGTAAATATCGTAACATTTATAAACCAATAGATCTGTACATGCAGCTCACAGTCCTTTACAGCTGACATCTGGATATTAAGTATTTACAGCTAACCAGGAGAGATTTATTAGTGAAAGGTTAACTTTTTTAAAAAAAGCCAACCTGGTAAGTATTTAACTTCTGACACTGGTTTCTGTATTTTCCACATCCAGAGAAATCACTGCCTACTTTAGTGTAGTAAACACAAAAGTCCAAGAATGCTGTATATTATGTAGCAAAATGCTCATGAATTCAAACAACAATACAGCCATTTACGGAATTAAGACCACAAGAAAAAATGGGTCCAGGCCTACTTGTACTGAAATTGTGTGTTTAACTGAAAAAGGAGCAAGAACAGACCAAAATATGCTACACTTAAGTTTCTCCTTAATTGTTTAATAATTAAATCCCAGAGAAGATAGTCATCATCAGTGTTACGTTTGGAGATACAAATTTCTCTAGCTTTTATTCTTGATGCCAGCACTCAAAAATGCTGTTGCAGCAGGTTCTATTCAAGGATAGAGAAGTTATTCAATAGTTAGCAGATGCTAGAGGAAGTTTGTGCATTGTGCTTTTACAAGTCACTGAATAGTCCTGTGGTTACTGATCCTGTGTGCAGTATAAAGAGGGGTTTCTAACAGACGGGTAAGCATATGTTTTTTACACTGAAGTTTTATGCAACACAGTCTCCTACTTTCATTGTAAAGGCTTCCTATATTAAAGCCTTGAATGTTCTGTTAATACACATTGTATTTACTATACTATTAAAAATAATGTAAGCTATGGCCTTTAGATGGTGCTTGTGCATGAGTACCAATGAAATCAAACACAAAACCTATTATAAAAGTTGTCAGCTTTGTCCTTGTCCTAAACACAGTCTAGATGCTTGGGAAAAGAGGGGAAAGAGAAATCTCCTAACAGTACATGACATTATACCTTAGGTGTGCTTGCAGTACCTTCCTTCACAAACAGGGTGAGAATCACTAGATGGAAAAAGCGAAATTCTTAATTTGGAGTGTCCTCTATTTTGTCAGTAAATTATAACTTCAATAATTAACAAGTTCCAGTATATTTAAACTACTTTCTTTCGTCTTTTTATCTATGGGCCTTTTTACACGGACGGAGGTGGATAAGGGGATGTGTGTTTTGCCGCGGTGGTTGGAGGTGGGTGTCCATTTACACGGGCACACGCCTCCACCTATCTCCACCCAAGGAGCCTCTCCTGCTTTTTCGGAGGGCTCCATGGGTTGAGATGGGTGGGTGATGGGTGGAGGTGGGTGTTGCGCAGGAGTGCACATGCACCCCCACCCATCCTGCTCGGGATTCACACGGGCGAACACCGAGCAGACACCTATCCCCCGCACCCACTGCTGGCCATATACACGGATGCCCCCCTTCCCCGCCTGAACACTGAGCGGGGGGAGGGACCGGCCATGTAAAAACAGCCAATGTTGCAAGAAAGAAAAATAAGGCCATTTCTTGAAACTCCATATACCCCAAATTTCTTCCATGCACTTGTAGTTTAATCCATGAGCCACTGATAATAGAATCATTCAAAGTAACCACAATACTCATTAGGACATCTTTGCAGTCAGACATTACTAGGATGGACTACATTTCAAGACACTAAAGATATCTATACCTGATTTCAGGATCCTTTAAAAATGTTACATTTTTATGACAAACAGTATCAGACTCTGTTGTTCCTCAAAATCTACTTTTTAATAAATGTTTCAATTTCATTAGTGTAAAAACATTGAAATAGCACATATAAAAGATATGTCTACAAGCCTACTTTTGGTATGCTATGATTGTGAAGATATTGGGTGAAAATACAAGTGACAGTGGAACGCTGGCATCACAAACCGCACCAGACCAGGAAGCTGCTGACAATTTGGTCAGGATCAGGTCCAGCTGCTGAACAAACGTTCACGTGGCTGGGCCAGGGGTGAGGGGAACCACATGAGCGTCATAGTCACATTTGTTAACACCCATTGTCATATTTACTGAGCTCTAAGTGGGACATATTTCTCTTCACTGTATTATCAATATGTAATATTGGCATACCAACATATTGTATATAATAACTTCAATTTCCTGAATGTAATCCTAAGTATGTTTTGTGCTGGGTAGGTGTGACTACGCTCTATGTGGGACTGCCCTTTAAGATGGTTCGGAAGCTGCAGTTGGTGTAGAACATGGTGGCCCTCCAGAGTCTGCATTGGTTGCCAATAGCTTTCTGGGCACAATTCAAGGTACTAGTTTTAACCTATTAAGTCCTAAATGGCTTGGGCTCCAGTTATCTGAAAGACCGACTCTTTTTCTATGTCCCTGTGCGGCCTCTGAGGTCAGCCAAGGGTACCTTCTTGCGAGTGCCAACTGCCCATGAAGTTGTTACAATGAGGGTAGACAGGGAAGCATTCTTGGTCTCTGCTGCACAATTGTGGAACTCCCTCCCCTTGGAGATCTGTCTAAGCTTGAGCCTGCTTGTTTTCCGGAAGAGATGCAAGACATTTTTGTTTGACCAGGTGACTGGCAGGCAGGGATAGTGCTGGGTGGAGGGATTCGGGGAGGAGGATTGGTGGGTGATTGCTGAGGATATAGAGTGTGGTGGGTGTTTGGGATGATACTGGAGTTTTAAGGGATCTTAATGGTATCTTGTTGTATTTTGTGCTTCTGATACTGTAAGCTGCCCCGAGTCTTTGGAGAAGGGTGGGGTAGAAATATAACAAACGAACAAACACTTAAAACTATTCTCTAACACAGGACCTGGACAAAGACTGTAAAGAATCAAAGTTCTGCTTTCTTGACCAGCTAAGTTGCTATCCAACATCATTCATTTGAGATTCATTGTTTTTTCACATCGACTTTTTACAGGGTACTCTTTCTACACTTTCCCCACTCCTACAATACAGCCATTTCCTTTCTGGTCTAATGAATGAAACTTTGTTAATATTTTCAAATTACCTTGTGTAAAATACAGTTCTTTTTTCTGAAGTGAGAATTTATGAGAACCCAACAATTAAAGAAAACAAAGAAAAATATTAGATCACTTGTAAGACATGAAGAAATTTCCGTGTGGTAGTTTTATCTAGAAACGATTACAGTCAAACAAAGAACACCACATTATTTCCATTGATTCATGATAGCATCCTATATGCAATTTTTCTTTACATGGATAATATTAAAAAATGTTCTTTTAGCATGTACCTTAATTGCTTTTTCAACACATAAAAAAATCAATTTTCTTTCAGAAAATCACATTGATTTCTTGCTGCTCTATCCATCAGACATCAGAATCCAAGATGTAAGAGCTGAATATAAATTGCATTTGTATTTCTTTGCATTCTGTTTGAAAATGTTAGCATCTTCTTACTGTGCCAAATGAATCAACAATATACAAAGGTAGTGCTTAAGTTTCCATTCTGTAAACTATCCAGCACTCAAGAAAAATAAAAGAAAGCGGGGATGAACCATTGCAGAAAGTGAGCAGAATGAAGGTTGCCATCACCACACCATGGTTGGCTGTTCAGGACAAATGGGCTATAAGTGTAAATAAAGGTGCATTAGCGAACTAAGGAACAACCACCCTGGCACCAGTCAAGAGGAATCTAATGATTTTTTAAATAATTTTTTTTCAATTTTTAAATTACTTGAGAAGGCTCCTTAAAAATATTGCAAATAAATAAATAAATAAATAAATAAACCTTCACCACAAGACCCTTTTAAAAATAAAATATTCTATTGATTTATTTACATATTTTCACACACTGTTCTGTGGACAGCTGATAGTAACACGCTACGGGGAAAAACAAACATGCCAATAACCCGCTCTGGCCTGCGGGCCACTGTCACGTTTGTTATCAGGCTGCCAGATGTTTGCCAGGACTGACCCTGCATGTGTTGGCAGCTTGCCTGGGCTCTCACCTTGGCAAATGGCCAAAGTTACAGTCAAGTTTGTGCCAGCCTGATAGGGACAAAGCGAGCCAGAGTGTGTTTGCATATCTGTCCCTGCTGGCCTCAATCAGATCCACCATTGTAGCCATATTAGACTGCCATGGCTGCCCATTAGGGTAGGGTGCTGGGTACAGTGCGGACGCAGGCGGCTGCATGTTCGTGTATCTCTTCACTTACCCCCAGTCTGAGCTGCAGGAACATTTGTTCCGTGGCCCAACCCATTCAGGACCATGATGTCCGCAACGACTTCCTGACCCAAACCATGTCAGGTTATCACCACAGCACATGTACGGTTGTTTTTAGCCCCGTACATGCGCTGTGGTGGTAACCTGACATGTACGGGGCTAAAATTACCTGTGTCAGGTTACCACCACAGCGCATGTAGCCCTGTCCATGCAAAGGAAGTGTAGTCTTCCTTGGTTACACACACTAATAGCCATTTCTGTAACGTGCTGAAAGCTTCCTGAAGATTCTCAACTCAAACTGAACTCTTTGGGAATTCTGTTTGTTTTCAACAAGCTGTTACATCTTTGTGTCCGGTCTCCAAAATGTTAAACAGTGCTGCTTTTTTATTTATTAATTATATTATTATTATTATTATTATTAAGGATAATATTGGGTTTTTTTAAACCACTAATGTCTCATATTAAACATTCTGTATCTCTAAAATTTGAGTTTCCTTTTCTAGCTTTAATATTCACCATGTAAGCAGGATGAGTTAATCACACATGTCTATATAAAGTCTTGATGGGTACATTTCACACTGGCAGGAGTCTTGGAAGAGAGCAAAAGTAAGATTCTAAACCATTTTTTTTTTTTAAAGTGTCTACCTTCAATAATACTTTGACAAGCAGGTATATTGTGTGTTTTCCACCCAATATCCATGCGTAACCATGTAGTGACAGAGCTTAGGCTGACACATGAGGAACTCATGAATAAGCAGGCCTAGGTCTGAAGAGCTAAAAGGTTATAAGTTACAAAAGCTTTGAGCCAGAGGCAATGAGCAAGCTGAAGCGACACCCCCCTAGCCCTAAGCGGGGGGGGGGGGGGTTGAGTTTGTGGCCACCCTCCCGCGGGGGGGGGGCAGGGGTTTCCTTTGCCCTCCCCCGCNGGGGGGGGGGGGGGCAATAGGGGAGAGAGGAGGGGCACCTGGGTTGGGGGGCATGGACGGGTTTCACCCGGCAGGGAGGGTGAGATTTAGCTCAACCCCCTTTTGGCCTGTTTTTTGTAGCATGGTTCCGCCCTGCTATGATGCACACAGGTTGTTTACTAGGGTTGTATTGCTCATGTATGTAAGTTATGTTGTAATAAAGTTGCGGCCAAGGCCTTTTAATCCCAGAGGATGTCTCTGTCTGTTCATGTGGGTGGTGCGGGCACAATGGGAAGGCTCACTATCTCTGGCCTAAGAATGTGTAGGCAGCTGAATGTGAGATAGATAAGGGCACTCTGCGCATAAATCTGGAGAGGGAGTAAGTTGGCCTTGGATCAACAACGTAAAATTCTCAACAGTGTGATGAATTTAGTATACAGGTGGAGATGTGTTGTTTCCTTTCTTGTTTCTATTGGTCAACATTATAGCAATTCCGAAATATTTACCATTACAGTGTGTGTGTGATCAAAAGATGTAGGATATGATATGCAGGTAACAATTTCTTCATATATTATCAAGAATATATTTATTCATATATTATCAGGGCTCCAGAGCCTGATGTGTAAACAACACACATTGTACTATATACGTTTGGGGGATGGGTGGGTCTCAGACCCTGTCCTGTGAGCTGTTCTTGGGTCTCTCGGACTAGGTTTGGTCTTAGTGACTTGTCTCCAATCAATAAACTTTTCTCTTGATTTGGCACCCCCCTTGACTCTGGTTCTGTTCCTATTTTGGGGACAGGTGGGAGGATTGGCTCTGGGCTGTGGGCACCTTTCCAACATTTCTGGCACCCAACATGGGACACCTCATTCTTCCTACTTAGGGTGCAGTCCAGCTCCCGCTGAAGTCAGTGACTGAACTCCCATTAACGTCAGTGGCTCAAGGATGTGTTCCTGGGAGAAACAAGATGGAATGAAGAAAGGGAAAATTAAGGTTGAGTTATTAGGATTGACTTGGAATAGCTGACTAAGCAAACTACTCAAGCCTAAGGTTTGATCAAAACTTAGTAGCCACTAGAAAAATCACTGTAGGGAACAGTCTTGTGCTGACAGAGATGACCTTGATGAACAGGCAAGTTTTTCCATCACAAAAGCCTTTGATTCAACATCATTATATTGTAGGTTCTGAAATAATGGAAGTCCCTTAAAATAAATAGAGATATCTGGTGATTCTAGGGTGGACTCCAACGTTAAAAAAATGTTCCTGTTTTAAACTACCCCTGGTTTGGGTGCATAATGTGTGATAATATTTGCAACCCCACCACCGAGTCAAAGGAGGCAGACACACATATTTGGGATAAACTTGCAGCAACTCTTTATTAAACAACAATAAGGTGGCCAGTTCAACAAAAAAGGTCCAGAGCTAACACAGCAGAACTCCTAGGCAAGCTCTCTCGGGGAGGTCAGGTCTTCCCCCCAGCCCAGATCTTATCACAACCTTGAGAGTCTAGAAGTGCTCAAGGCCATATAACCTTCCACCCCATTAGGCAGAGAGGGAAGAAGAAAACATATTGCACCCTTGCCAGGTCATCCAGCCTAAAGAAGGATGCCACACACCGTCCCCTCCGGGGCACCAGGACATAGGGACCACCTAAGTCCACTATGCCACCCCCATCCACTCACCTCAGTTGGATGAGTGGCTGTTAGCATTGTCCTAAGCTGGCAAATTACAACATTATGCACTTGATCCTCCACAAGGGTGCTACATATGATAACATACCGACCCTGGCTTAAACGCACTAAGGTACTTGCGCAAACCACAAAACAGAGGCAACGGCACTGCAAGGAAGGCGAAACCCCTCACAAACCAAACCCAATCTGACGTGAGGGAAAAATTCCTTCCCAAACCCAAACTGGTGATTCAAATCTTGTGCAGTAACAGCTCAAGAGTGCAGGTGGGTGGGCTACTTCTCACTCATCTCCACTGTGCCAACAGCCTGCTCCGAGCTGCGTGGGTCAATTTAACTCAGGGTGCATCTCACGGTGCACGAGAGCACTCCCAAGTCTCAGGAAGGGGGAAAGCTGAGTGGCTTGCATAGCTTGGCTCCTTCTAGAGCCTGCTCCTCTCATCGCCTTAATTGGGGGTGTACACCCCACCCCGCCCAAGCACAGGGCAGACAAAGGAGAGTATGGACATGGGAGGCTTATGTTCTAATTTAATTTATTTATTTATTTATTTATTTCTACCCCGCCCCATCCAGCCTCACGGCAGCTCGGGATGACTTACATAATTTAAAACAGATAAAAATAAACAAAAAAGGGGGGGGGGGTTACAAAGACAATAAACACGATAAAAAGTGATAAGACCTGCCAGCTAAAAATCCCACCCCCTATCCCTTTATCCCTCCTCCCACAAAGGCCTGGACGAACAGCCAGGTCTTACAGGCCCGGCGGAAGGCTAACAAACTGGGAGCCAGGTGAGCCTCCTCTGAAAGGGAGCTCCACAGCCACGGGGCGACCACTGAGAATGCCCTCTCCATTGTGGCCCCCCGGTTTACCTGGGAGACCTCCAAGAAGACGCCCTCGGCGGATCGCAGAGATCGTTCCAGGACCCGGGGAGTGAGGCAGTCTCTCAGGTAGGAGGGGCCCAGGCCGTTTAGGGCTTTAAAGGTCAACACAAGCACTTCGAATCGGGCCCGGAACGCTATAGGTAGCCAGTGCAGAGCCTGGAGCACTGGTGTAACGTGCTCCCTACGGCCAGTCACGGTCAGGAGGCGGACCGCAGCATTCTGCACCAGCTGCAACTTCCAAACCATCACCAAGGGCAGCCCCACATAGAGCGTGTTGCAGTAATCCAACCTAGAGGTGATGAACACATGGATGAGGGTGGCCAGGCCGGAGTTCAAGACATATGGCTGGATCCCACGCACAAGATGTAATCGGCGAAAGGCTCCCTTTTCCACTGCCTCCACCTGACAATCCAGGTGGAGGCCAGAGTCCAACAGGACCTCCAAACTCAGTACCTGCGGGGCCAGAGAGGGGCAGATCCCCTCCACAAGTGGGGTCATCGCCTCAGCTGCCCTACCCACCATCAAGTTTCAGCCTCAGTCTGCTCAGTCTCATCCAGTCGCTCACTGCTGTCAGGCACTGGGAAAGCACCAAGACTGCAGGACCTGGGTCTGCTGAAAAAAGAGAGGTATAGCTGGGTGTCATCAGCATACTGGTGGCAACCCTCACCAAACTGTCTCACAACCTCACCCAGAGGTTGCATATAAATATTAAATAGCAATGGAGACAGAATGGTAGATAATAATGGACAAGCAGAAGAAGGTGAAATCTTAAAGTGATGTCAAGAAGTTGGAGTTTTTGTTTGTTTTTAAGAGGACTATTTTATGCATTAGAAATGTGCCTCTGGGGAATTATACAAATGGTGAACTGGGGGAAAATAAGAACTGGAATGGTGAGAAGTAATGTAAAAGCCTCGTTTGATACCAATGGCATTTTCCTAAACCTTCTTCAGCTTGTTTCAATGATTTTATCACACTAGTGCTGTGTCTGTGTGATAATCAATAGAACCGTGTGATGGGGGTAGAAGAACACTGGGAGAGGGAGAAGTTCTGTGAAGTGCTGTAAACGTGATGGAGGAACACCTCTTTCGTATCTCTCCATGAATAACAATTTTCAATAGTAATTCATATTTGGCTGTGTGCAGTAAAGATTCTAGTAATGTGTGTCTTTATTTGGATAACTTTGCAAGCAAAGTGTACGAACAGCATTTATTACTCTTCCTCATACCTTATTATTCACTCTTTCAAATAAAACTATTAGTATTTTTGCAAACCTAGCACATAGAGGGCACCACTGGGAATACAATAAGGAAGGAAAAAACAACAACAAAACAAACCCCAACCAAGTAACTCATTTGACTACTGGAGCATCACATGAGGAGGAAGCAGATGCACTGCTGACAAAACATCTGACTGAGAATATACAGGTTTTTTGATTCTTGCAGAATCTAAATAACACCAAAGAGAAATTGTTTTTAATTTCTCCTTGCTAGGGTTCACTTGTTTCTACCACAGAGAACTTTTATGAAATTACCCCAAATGAAGTAATTTAACCATAAAATCATGGTAGGGAGCTTTTTAATATGTTACAGATGAAACCAGTAGCATGAGAACACCAAAACAAAGGAAATAGGTAATCAATGGAAGGGAGAGCAGATAGGATCACTATAGTCTCACACACCTTTTATCTTATGCACACACACTATTCCATCTGATCTACATTTAATTCATCTTTGCAAAGGAAAAGTCTGATTGGCATTCATCACTGTGCAGACTGCAGAACACCATCTGGTGAACTAAAATCTCTATGTTTTTGAGAATAAGATAACTTGCAGAAACCTGTAATGCATGTTAATGCCCATATATTAAGAGCAAACATTTCAACATTGTGTATATCGTGTAATAGTACTGTGCAGGGAATCAAAGGCTTTCAGTAGTAAATAAATAAGCCATGTCAACAATAAGGTAGGACTTTTAAATATCATGGCTATGTTTGCCAGCAGTGCATATGCATAAGATAAATAGATGGCTGCTTTTAGAATGAAAATTGAAGTAAATACATTATCTGATAAACTGAGAGTTTTCATAACGATGAAAAGAATGTTTAAAAGATTATACAAAAAGGATCTTAAGTCCTAATTCTGTCCACAGTTACCCCATGCATCTACTATTGACTTCAATGTGAACTGCATGGAAGGGCTAATGTTACTTCTGAATATTTGAAAACCTGAAAATGGTGACAGGAATAAGTTTGTCTAAACTGGTTAACAGTCTTTGAAAATGTCCTGTTCAAATATTTACCAATGAAATAGGTTGCTATGGAGAGTGTGCAAGGAAAGAGGAACATATCTTCACTGCTGGTGGGAGTGCAGTGTAATACAACCATTATGGAGAGATATGGAACTGTATGAACAGGGTGGTGGGAACCTTACTACCATTTACTCCAGATATTGGACTCTTGGGCATCTACCCAGACTTACAAATGATCCAGAGACTTGCTGATTCATGCAAGAAAATGTGCCTACAGCTATTAGTTTAACAGTTAGGAAATGGAAAGCGGAAAAGGGACCAACCTTTTTGGAATGGATGAACCAAATGTGATACATGTTCTCCATGGAGAAAATCTTGGCAGGGATACATAATCAAAGAGAGGATTTTATAGTGACCTGGCTCCCGTGCATGACGGTAATGCAGCGAGAAGAAGTAGGGAGAGATGAAAACACATACTTATTTGACTTTTATATATGAACATAACTGGGAACAATATTTGGAGACACCAGTCAGAAAGTTTTAAGGTTGGTTTTAAGGTTGGTTTGGTTACGGGGGGTGGAATTAAAGTTAAGTTATAAAGGAGATATCCCTAATACGGGGAATATCTCAAAACAAAGTGGAAGTTGCATAATACAAAGAGACATTTAGAACAAAATAAATAACAATGAGAATTGTGATAACAGACTGCGCCACCTAAGTGATATAATGTACTGGTATTAGAAGGAAGGATGAGAATTGTACTATGCACCTATTGTACTTTGTTATTGTTAAAAACAAAATAATTTAAAAAAAATTGAAAGAAAGAAAGAAAGAAAGAAAGATTGCTATGTATTAACCTACTAAATAGGTTGGAAATATTGAGTTAAATATCTGTGAAATATGTTATTGGTTACGTAATTCATATGGCTATGTAGTTCATAGTAATGACAAAAACACAAAAATCTATTGCATCTGGTCTAACTTAATTTTTTATTCTTTACTTTCTTAATTATTATACTGGCTGCTCTCTGATGCCTTAACTTAGCAGAATTTTTTTTTTTCTTGTTTAAAAAGAAATAATCAGATCCTTAGTGTAATATACCCCAGTGAGGGAATTTCTTTTACTTTGTTCACAAAGAAAATGTTCCTCCTGTCCATATTAACTAAAAACATCCTTAAATATTTCAGCACTGAATGCTATTTAAAGAAGATGGATAACTCAGAAAAGCACTCCAATATTGGTTAAAGCCTAGCATGGGTATTCAGGTGATCACTTGCTAAATTGACTATTTATTGGTTTAGAAATCTGCATAAGATTCTCTACTTCCTCTATAAATTCCTTTTATCTCATTTTCTTTTCCCAAATTAAATACAGTATAAGTTCAACGTAACAAACCCCAAGGGTCAAGAGATAAAGCTAATTGTTTGCTAAAGCTAAGCTAAAGCTAAGGATGTTCACTAGAGCCGCAATCCTAGGTGTGCACATGCATGATGTGCGGTTCAAAGTCAGTCTGCACGGGTGTGCAGAACAAAGCGCCTCTGTGCGTATGCAAATCCTGCATGTGCGCCTATTGCTGCTGCTGGGGTCTGCCTCCCACAGACACGCCTCTCCCAGGGACAGTGCTTCAGTGGCAGACTCTGGTGGTGGCAGGTTGGACCCCAGTAGCAGCATCACAGAGAGAAAACAAACATGATGGCAGTGTGGTGGCACCCCAGCCTGCTCTGGGGAGAACCACTGCAGCTGCCACTCCTCAGGGTTGATGGGGAAGGCTGTTCACATGAGTAACTCTCAATTCTTAAGCCAAATGTGGTGGCTGCCAGCACAGATCCTTCCACCACGCCCCAGGGCGACCCAAGGAACTGTCCACATGGGACAGGACTCCCAGACCGACCAATGCTGCTCAGCAGGATCGGTCCCAGAGAGAGCTGCCAGCAAACAGCTGATGGGAAAAGCTCCTCTCACCCCCCTCCCGATGAGATGTTTGGTGCACGCGGCCAGCCAACAAATGGCGGGTGGAGGTGGGTGCTCCTGGGCCCTTCCATGAGCTGCTTGGCATGCACACTGGGCCTGCCAAACAGTTGCTGGGGAGCACGCTTGAGGGAAGTGTCAGCCGGCTTTTCAGAGTGACAGGGAGACTCCCGAAGCACTGGAGGGGGGGCGGGAAAGCAACGCCGGGACCTTCCAAATCACGGGGAGCCAGCCTCACGGCAGTCACCCAAACACCACCCTGTCGCTTGGAACGGCCAGTTGGTGCTTCCCTCAGGAGTGCCCCCCTCATCAGCTGTTTAGCGGCTGGCTGTGTGCACCAAACAGCTCATGGGGAGAGGCCCAAGAGGAGTGTGCTCATCCCAGCCACCTAACCTGTGCTCCTCCAGGTCCCCCTGATCAGCTGTTCGGTGGGGCTGGATGAGTGTGCTCCTCTGGGCCTGATGCATAGACCCTGCCTTGCAGTGTAGCTGGGCAGGCCTAACATGCGTGCGGGCCTGTATTGGTCCGGAGCCCAGAATGCATCTCCAAAACCTTCTAGAGGTGTGTCCCGTAGGAGTGGCCTGCCTGCCCCGGGATGTATGTGGGCCCACATCTGGTGGTGAGGGAACAAACATGCAGGTGAGTCCTGGGCCAAAGCAGGCCAAAGTGGGCCAACACAGGCTACTGTCACGTCTGTTTACACCCACAGTGTTATATGTACATGCAGGGTCACTTGCTTGCACACAGACCCACTTTGGTCTTAATGTCATTCCCATATGGACTTGCAAGAGGGCTTGGCAATATGCAATTGATAGAAACGAGTCCTGAAGATAGTTTTGTTATAAATATAGTGGTTCACTATAATGAGGTTTGACTGTATAATTTCTCTTCCCTCTGGTCCTATTTAAAGAAATACTAACATAAATTAACATGGCTCTTCCAGTCACAAAGGCCCCAAGTCAAACAAATGCACAGAGGCAGGCTTCTAAACACAGAAGCTACCTTTGATCGGTAGCACCAGGCTAATAACCCTCAACAGCTGTTTGCGTAAGAGACTTGCAGTCATGGAACACTCTTGCTCCAGGAGGCTGTGTTCCCTCATACATAATGAATGGTCAGCTCATAAACAGTCAAGAGAACGGCAGCATGTGGTTCAATGCATGCTGTGTTTACAATCTACAGTGGCAGCAACCTCTCAGGGCATCACATCCAGGACCTAGAAAGAGGCTAAATAAGAACTAGCCATGGGTAGAATTTGTCCCCTGGGCCTGAGGTTCCCCACTCCTATCTTACGCTAGTAGCTGAGGGCAATTAATTAGCCTGGTGCTGAAGATCAAAGGCAGTTTCTGGGCTTGGAAGCCTGACTGCTTACAATTGTTTGGAGTGTGGCCAAAGGCTCAGATAATCTAAAGAACAAGATCCTCCAACAAACTCAGAGAGATAAGGAATGCTTTCTTAAACACAGATGCAGCACAAGTTTTGCAGTCTTGCCCAGGCTTAACTTGAATTTCCTTTTGTGTCTGGCTAGGATCCTGGAGTGGATCCCTCAAACACTGCCTTTCTAGAATCTAAGTTTATCTAAAAATATTACTATTAACCAAGATTTCAGTATCTCAGAAGGCTCCTTAAACATGTTGCCTCTGTGCCAGAATCCACAGTGCACAATACCCAAACAAGTGTTCAGTCACTCTCAAAACCACTCAGATTTCTAAATTGCTCAGCTTGTCCTCAACAGATGACAAGGATGACTGCACTCTCTCAGTTTTACTGTTCAAAATTTCTAGCAGCAATCTCTCTAGGAGTTATCTAGTTCCAGACTAACAGCAGAGACAACTGCCAGATCTGGAAGAGGAACATAGTGTTTGTGAGTCATGTTGTGCCATCACCCATAGTGGTTTAATGTGAAAGAACCCATCTCCCTCTTTCCACTGGGGATTTTTGGACAAAGTAAATCCCGGGATCTCTTTTCTTATAGCAGCAACAGGCTTAAAATAAATACTGCGTCAGATGGCAAAAGTTCAGTATATTTTATCAAAATCTTATTAAACTGTTAAAGTACCAGATTCCTATTATTGTTCGCTACCCAAATAAACATGTGTAAAGGAAAATCTGTGTACGTTTTAACCAGGCTGCTTCCGTCAGATTCACTCAGTAATGTCACACCTTAGTGTTTAGGGCAGCAAAATCAATTCCACTGAAATGAAGAGATATTTGTAATGAGCTAGCTTGTTCAAATAGCATAAGCAAATTAAGCATCAACTGAAAGTCTTGTCTTGGTAAAGGTTTAGAAATACACAGTCAACTTTCTGTTTTTACCACACACACACACACACCCCTCCGTCTCCATGCTCTTCTCAACTGGGCTAGCAGAAGAAAATGTAGTAAATAATAACTAGCATAGAAAGGCAACTGGTATTCTTATCCAATTTCTGATCTAGTAGGAAACAAGTAATACAGAAAACCACATGAGAAAGTCTTATGAGATTTCTGGACTAATTTCTAGATCATGTAAATTCAAATAAATGTTTTTTATTCCTCCTCCTGCTAAGATTGGATGGGTTGCAACATAAACTGAATGAATCACGTAGGCAATTAAGAAACTGGTTATAAAGGAGAATGCTCCTATTTAACAGAGAAATAACAGTCAGTTCTGATGGGAAAGGAAATACGGAAAAGCTGCTTTCAGCAAGAGTGAAATGTATTCTGATTGACATTTAAAGTTTGTGAAAATTTGTGACTTTTAAGCACAGAGCCAGCTAGCATGCCGACATTTCATCCATCATATTTGGGCTTACTGTAATTCATCCGATTTTTATGCACATCAAACAAACAGACAGTGGTGCAAAACCTTTTGCTGCAAGATGCACATTTCAGCATATTGCCAAAATATTCTGTTTGTAAAGCAGTATGAGGTGCTGCAGAACCCAATAAATGTAAGGTTAATATGGGAACAATACCAGTCCTTAAAGGCTATATTCTGGTCAGGAATTATGCAGCATCTAGTTAACTCGAGCCCCCATTTTTGACCCAGATGTATTCTTTAGATTAAGATATACACACAAAAACCTTCCTGATATAATACAAGAGCTTTCTGATTTTTCTTTTGCCCCCAACTGCTTATAGTATAAAGTAGCTTTAAAGCCTCCTTATCATTTGTCAAACTTATCAAATGCATTTGATAAGGTTCCTCATGAGACACTCCTGAGGAAATAAAAAAGTTGTAATAATATAAGTACATAAGTAGTGTCATACTGGGTTAGACAATGGTCCATCAAGCCCAGCACCTATCTCTGACAGTGGCCAATCTCAGGGTGATTTTAGACGTTACAGGCCTCCCTTTTACCACAGTCACCCCAGTGAACCTCCAGCGGGAATCCAATTAACCACGGTTCTGGAGGGGAGGTCGGCCTCACTTCCGGAATCGTGGTTAGCGCAACCACGATTGGGGAGCGGCGGCAGGTAACATCTGTTACCTGCCGCCGGCCTGGATCGTGGCCCGAACCACGCTGTGGAATCAGGCACAGCGTCCGGACTGACCACTGCACCCACCCTTCTCCCGGAGGGCGGGCGGGTGGGGTTGTGTGGCTGCACGTTGTGCTGCGCAGCCCCGTTCCCTTGTAGGAATCAGGCCGGCATGTCTGAAGGGCCGGCCAGCCTGATTCCTGTCCGGGATCCCGGGCTGTGGTAAAAGGGAGGCCGGCATGTCTAAAATCACCCTCAGTTACTTGGAAGAAGTACCCAACAGGTCACAATGGGGTGATCCATTTCCACTCCCGCCAGTAAGAGGTTACATTCCCCAAACCTACTTGGCTAATAGCTGCTAATGGAACTATGCTCCAGAAACTTGTCCAACCCTTTCTTAAACCTAGCTATACTACTGGCCTTGACCACATCTTTTGGCATCAAATTCCACAACTTAATTATTATTTATTATTATTATTATTAACAAACATTTATATAGCACCAGCAGTGTACCTGGCACTTTACAAAGTAATAAAATAGACACGGTCCCTGCCCCTAGGACTTACAATCTGAGAGACAGGAGCTGGGGGAGAGACTTAGGAAGGGGAACAGAGGGAGAGACAAGGGGTCTAACATTCATGAAGATGCGAGGTCTCAAGTGCACGTACTTGGCTTGGTTACGATGAGAATGACAGCAGGCAGGTCCATGTTGCAAGGATAAGGGTAAACCGATCGTAGGTATAGGAATAGTGGCTCAGCAGGATAAAGAGTCAGACAGAGCAGAGCGAAAGAGGTGAGTTTTAAGGAGAGATTTGAAGGTATGAAGGGAGGGTGCAAGGCGGATGTGGACAGGGAGGGAGTTCCAGGCATGGGGGGCAGCAAGTGAGAAGGGACGAAGGTTCTTAGGGGAGCAGGGAAGGCTTGGAAGGGTGAGAGAAGGGACAGAGGAGGAGCGAAGTGCATGGGGTGGAGTATGGAGGGCGATAAGTGCAGAGAGGTAGGGGGGAGCAAGGTTGTGAAAAGCTTTATAGGTGAAGAGTGAAAAAATTGTGCATTTTCACTCAATTGTGCATTGAGTGAAAAAATACTTACTTTTACTTGTTTGAAATCTGCTACCTGTTAGTTTCATGGAGTGTCCCTAGTTTTAGTACTATTAGAGAGGGTAAATAACCGTTCCCTATTAACTTGTTCCACACCACTCATGATTTTATAAACTTCTGTCATATCACCTCTCAGTCATTTGTCCTCCAAGGGTAATTTCAGACGTACCGGGCCCGGCAGCCCACCATGCTGAACCACAGACTGGGATTCATTTTGAATCCCAGTCAGGAATCAGTCTGGCCGTCCTTTAGACATGCCGGCCTGATTCCTACAGGGGATCAGGGAGGGGGCAGGGCTCCACGGCACAACATGCAGCTGGGCTGGGCTGAAGGTAACAGACCACGATCCAGCCGGGCTGAAGGTAACAGACATTACCTTCGGCCCATCCCGGATTGCAGCCAATCCAACCACGGTTGGGGCCCGATCCCACCATGATTCTGGACCTCGGGGCGGCCGGAGGTCCAGAATCATGGTCATTTGGATTCCTGCCAGTGATTCACTGGGGTGAACATCTGGCGGGAATCCTTTAGACGTAATGGTACAAATGGCCATCATAAGGGATTCACTGTGGTTGACCGTGGTATCGTTACATCTGAAATTATCCCAAGTTGAAGAGCCCCAACCTCTCTTCATAGTCAAAGGATAGGAGGTAGTATCCTATTGTGGATTGGTAACTGGTTAAAGGATAGGGAACAAAGAGTAGGACTAAATGGTCAGTTTTTGCAATAGAGAAAAGTAAATAGTTCAGTGCCCAGGGATTTGTACTGAGACTAGTGTTGTTTAACGCATTCATTAATGATCTGGAAAAGGGAGTGAGGTGACAGATGACACAAAGTTATTCAAGGTGGTTAAAAGACAAGCAGACTGTGAAGAATTGCAGGAGGATCTTGCGAGACTGGGTGACTGGACATCTAAATGGCAGATCAAACTGAATGTGGTCAAGTGCAAAGTGATGCATGTAGGGAAAAATAATCCAAACTATATGTACACAATGCTGGTTTCTAAATTAGGAGTTACCACTCAGGAAAAGGATCTTGGAGTCATTGTGGAGAATACACTGAAATCCACAGCTCAGTGTGTGGCAGCAGTCAAAAAAGCAAACAGAATGTTAAGAAGTATTTGTAAGCGGGTAGAGAATAAAACTGAAAATATCATAATGCCCCTATATAGATCTATGGTGTGACCATACCTTGACTAGTGTGTGCAGGTCTGGTTGCTCCATTTCAAGAAAGATATAGTAGAAAAGATACAGAGAAGGGCAACAAAAATGATAAAGGGTATGGAAGAGCTCCCCTACAAAGAGAGGAGTTAGGTTAGGGTTTTTCAGCTTGGAGAAGAGACGACAGGCAATATGATTGAAGTTTATAAAATCATGAGTGGTGTAGAATGAGTAAATAGGTATAGTTGTTATAGTTGTTTGGCCACAGCAAATAATAAACAGTATGAGGTGCTGCAGAACCCAATAAATGTAAGGTTAATATGGGAACAATACCAGTCCTTAAAGGCTATATTCCGGTCAGAAATTAGTGCAGCATCTAGTTAACTCGAGCCCCCATTTAAACAAACAAACAAAAACGAGTAAATAGGGAACGGTTATTTACCCTCTCAAATAATAGTAGAACTAGAGGACACTCCATGAAACTAAGGGTATTTTCAGACGTGACGGGGCCAATTGGCCCCGTCACAAAATCAATGAAATGATCCCCTGCCGGGATGACCCGTCATGCCCTAATAGACGTGCCGGGGGATCCCGGCGGGGAATTGGGGAGGGGGTGGGGCCGCGCGGCGCAACGTGCAGTCGCACGGCCTCGCCCCCTCCACGCTCCCCGCCGCCCACGCTCTGGGGAGACGGGCGGCCACCGCGGCCAATGCCGCCGCTGCACTTGCCCGCTATGGCCACGGGCCGGAATCCCTGCGGGGATTCCGGGCCGTGACCTCCGTCCAGACGTGACGGCGGGGGTCACCACGGCGGGGAATCGCCTTCAACACGCGACGGCCTCCGGCCCTGCCTCTTTGGCCGCTCGCGTGGTGAATGTGATCCCACGCTGTGGTAACATCTGTGGGGGAACATCCGTTCTCCCCAACAGACGTTACGTGGTCCAGCCACCACAGGGAATTGACTGTGGTGGACATTGACCACGTAATGTCTGAAAATACTCTAACACGTAGCAGATTTAAAACAAATAAAAAAGTATTTTTTCACTCAACACACAATTAATTAATTAATTATACAATTTTATACCCCACCCCTTTTGCAAAGCAGCTTGGGGCGGCTTACAATTTAAAACAAAAATATAAAACATATAAAATACAAATATAAAACCACTTTAGGGGGAAGCCATAAAAATATAAACATAAAACAAAAAGCCACCTACCCACCCTAGCCCTCAACCCCCACATCCCATCCCTCCCTCCCCTCCACCAAATGTCTAACGGAACAGCCAGGTTTTACAAATCCGATGAAAAGTCAGCAATTAAGTTGTGGAATTTGTTGCCAGAAGATATGATCAAGGCCAGTAGTATAGTTGGGTTTAAAAAAGGATTGGACAAGTTTCTTGAGGATAGGTTCGTTAGCAGCTATTAGCCAGGTAGGTTTTGGGGAACATAAGCTCTTACTAGGTATGAACAACAGCGAATAGATCACTCCATTGTGACCTGTTGGATACTTCTTAAAAGTGACTGATGTTGGCCTCTGTCAGAGACAGGGGCTAGGCTTGATGGAGTCCATAAGTATAATTCCATAAGTATGACACTACTTATGTTCTTATCATCGTTAGGAAAGTCATTTCTTTTACTTCTCTACTGGTAGTTCTTTCACATTACTATGCACCAAGGATAACAAGTTTGCTTTTGATATTTCTCTATCATTTACTCACCCAATCAGCAAAATGTAGTCAATATAGAAGTTACCCCAAAAAGTATAGCCTTAAAGGATTAAGATTTACCCATAGAAGATATATCTACAGAAAAATGAACTGCAATACTTATATACTTATATTTTCTATCCATTTTCCTAACAGACCCATCAAGAGAAAAATTATGAACAAAATAGTCTCTCTCTTTTCAGGACTACACTTCAAATACTTTACTTTGTCTCAAAAGGAAGGCCTAATCTACACTGGGGGGTGGGGGGGATGCAGAATTTTTCTGTTTGCTTTGGTTTCTGTTAAGAGTTTTAGTGTCTTATTTCAAAGAGTGGAAGATTCCCCAGTTCATGCGTATTCCCTCAGATATACAATCATTTCATTTGTAAGGGGTTGTTTCATTAGAGAGTTTTATACATGACCCTCCATCCCAATCCAAGCACAGCGATACTTTCCTCTCTCTCATCTCAAATGCAGCACCAATTAATCTAAAAGCTACCTTTAAAATCATAAGTACTAAAATATTAGAAGAATGAATTTGCCATGGGAACAAATTGCTTGTTTTTTATCTGTAAAATATCCTGTCCACCATTCAAAAATAGCTGTCACAGGATAGAAAAGATTTTATGGTAATTTTTCTGCTGAACTATTGCTTTTTAATTTAACACATTCAACTTTGTTTACCTACTTCACACCCTCTGCTTTTATAAGTAACAAATATCCACACATTTTTGTTCCTGACATGTACTATGTAAAATGGAAAAATAATGAAGCTCAGTATGTGACACCAACATCTCCTCACTGGATTGCTTAAAATAAAGTGCCTGATCCGGAGAGTCTCACTCACATGAACAGCTCAGTGGGACTTGTCGTTTTAATCCTTACACGAACCAACCAAACTGTGGGAAAGTGTATTTTCCTCTCTTACATAACGTTCAAAATGTTAACTTCATCTTGCAATATAATGTCTGCATGTTTCCTAAAGAAAGGGATGTAATTACTGCTGAACATTTCCAAGTTGTGCTCTTTTCCAAATATCTTCCTAATGATGAACATCAAAACCAATATTTATTTGGAGCTAGTTTGTAGCACTCTGCTTTATTCCTGACTGGGGATGCTGCTGTAATAATGCAAGCTATTATTTGGCATTTCTTGGTGTTTCTATTATAAATCCTGTATATTTGCTCATCAAACACAGTTTATCATCAACATAAATGGCCATGGTCCCACAAATAATACATAAACATGTTCTGGGATGGTTCTCTTAACCTTCCTTGGCCTGGCCCAACTCGTTTCCTTCCTTCCTTTCCCCAGGTTCCTCTCCTGATCCTGTCTCCTAGCGCCAGCCTTCCAGGAATTCTGGAAACCTGATCAGGTCCATCAGATCACCTGTCCTAGGGTTACCATACTTCCCCTTTAAAAGAGAATGTTGAAGGGCTGCACTGGAACCAATGCAGAGGGCTTCCAGGAGCCTGGGCTACAGAGGCTGTGTTGAGTGCTTTCTTGGAACCAGCTCAGTTGTAGGGGCCAATTACTTATACTTGACCCTGTTTGCTCATAGGTATTTCTCCAGGGGGTGGCCCCAGAGGGTGCCAGTCCGAAGGGCGATGCACAAAGGACGTTGGCCGTTTGTGCGGCCGTTCAGGAGACGGACATGACGGTGGTGTGCAAGCCACTTGTTTGAAGACCACTTGGACTCCCCTGATGCTTTGCCATTTACCTGTTCTGTTACTGAGGAGTCTGGGTTGTCCACCCTGCTCCTTCCAGCAAGGAAGAACATGCAGGCTCCTGCAGGGGGAGTGACCAGCTTTCTGATCCCACTTTTGCTGTGGATGAGGCCCTTAGCGGGACCAGGAGGAACTGGGGGCGGGGGGGAGAGTCTGTTGCGGGGTAGGCATGGGGCACTCTGCACATTTGCAGGTTCTGGGGGTAAAGGGAGGGGGTGGGAGTATCCTTGACCCCAGTGAGAGCAGGTTACAAGGGGGGACTGGGTTTGGGGGGGGGGCTTCCCCTTGGTGTGAGGAGGGATGCCCTCGGGGTGGGTGGATCATGTATCCCACAGTGAGAGGGGGATGCGGGGAGGGGGTCTATCTCACCAATCTGGTGGGACACCCTGGAGGAAGGGGGGGTCTATGGGGGGGGAGGACTGGGGGTTGGTGTTTCGCAATATAGGTTGTGACAGGCTGGGGAGATATGGTCTGTGGGGGAGATCAGTTCCATCATAGGGGGCGGGCAGGTGCTTGGTCCCTGTCCTGCTCTTGGGTCCCCCAGCAGGAGGTGTGGTGATCAAGACAAAGAGGGCCTCCAGCCCTGTTCTGGTGCTGTTGAATGCGAGGTCAGTGGTAAATCATCTACGGTCCGGGAGTCGATCCTGGACCAGGCAGCTGACCCTGTGCGGTCACACTCTGGATTTGGTTTTCTACACCAGTTTAGAGGTGGGTAGTCATTAGTGGGGTATGTGCTGAAAGTGTCCTTGTCATGGTCAGATCATTATCTCCTTCGGACCCAGCTCCTGCCGCACGTCTGTTCCCAGGAAGGTGTGGGACCTGTTACACTGATTCGCCCTCTGAGACTTATGAAACCGGAATGGTTCCAGAATGCTCTGGGGGAAATACCCTCTGATCTTGATGCCCGCCCACTCGATGCCCTTGTTAGGTTTTGGAACACCTGGCTATCTAAGGCCACTTGCCAGCTACCTGCCTGTCTCTAACCTTCCCTTTTTAGGGAAGGTTATTGAGCGGATGGTGGTCCAGCAGCTCCAGGATCTTCTTGACCAGGTCAGTTTCCTAGACCCCTTGCAGTCTGGCTTTTATTCGGGATATGGCACCAAGACTACACTTGTGACCTTTGTCCATGACCGGCGCCAAGCTTTAGACTGGGGGCAGTCAAGCCTTCTGGTCTTGTTAGATCTGTCAGCTGCTTTGATACCGTTGATCATGAGCTGTTGGTGACTCGGCTGCGGGATCATGATGGGGTGGGCGGGATCGTTCTTGAATGGTTCTGCTCATTCCTGGCTGGTAGGACTCACCGTGTTGTCTTGGGTGACTGTACATCTGCTCCCTGGGATCTCACATGTGGGGTTCCGCAGGGTTCTGTTCTGTCCCCACTCCTGTTCAACGTGTATATGCAGCTTCTGGGCGAGGTCGTGAGAGAGTCTGGAGTGTGTTGTCATCAATATGCTGATGACACTCAGCTCTACCTCTCATTTTCAGCGGACTCAGGTGCCACAGTCTTGTTGTTTACCTGATGTCTGACAGCTGTGGGGGACTGGATGAGGGAGAGCCGCCTGAAGTTGAATCCCGACAAGACAGAGGTGATGCTGGTAGGGAGGGCCGAGGGAGTGGAGACCCCTATCACTGATGGGGTGCGCCCTGTCTTGGTTCCTCAAGTTTGTAGTCTGGGGGTGCTCCTCGATTCGCAGCTCCGCCTGGAAGTCCAGGTGGCAGCTGTGGTGAGGAGTCCATTTGCCAAATTACATCTGGTGCGACGGTAATGGCTTTATGTCTCAGACTGTGACCTTGCCACCATCATCCATGCCTTCATCACCTCGAGGCTTGATTACTGTAACGCATTTTACATGGGACCAAGGTGATGGTCCGGAGGCTGCAGCTGGTGCAGAATGCAGCAGCCCATCTTCTGATGAGTACGGGCTGCTGAGAGCACATAACACCGGTGCTTCATTCTCTGCACTGATTGCCAGTTGCCTACAGGGCCTGATTCAAGGTGTTGGTGCTGACCTTTAAAGCCCTACATGGCCTGGGCCCCACCTTCCTGCAGGACCACCTCATGCTGCAGGCCCTGAAACGGCTGCTGCGTTCGGCTGGGGTTGCCCTTTTGGAGGTCCCTTGTGTTTGGTGGGGGCATGCTGGAGAGGGCGTTCTTGGTCTCCGCACCTCGGTTGTGGAAGTCCCTTCTGGCAGAGGTTCGTTTGGCCCGGGACCTTCCCTCCTGCAGGTGTCAGTGTAAGACTTGGCTGTTCCGCCAGGCGTTTGGTGAGAGAGACAGGTAGGGAGATGGATGGGATTGGGGGGGGGGGCGGAATTGATGGTTTTATTGTTTGTTTTTAAGTTATATGTATATTCTATCCTTTTATAATGTACGCCGTCCCGAGCTGCCTTTGCCAGGAAGGGGTGGGATAAGAAATGTTTATTAATTAATTATTATTATTATTATTATTATTAATAATAATAATAATAATAATAATAATAATACATCCCTGTACCAGAACCAATGCCTCCCTGCACCATGTATTTTTTCATAAGCATCCTCTTTTAAAGGGGAGGTATGGTAACCCTAACCTGTCCCAATTAGCTCCAACACAACACCTACATGGACTGTGCAACCCCCTAGCAGTGTCAGAGAACTAATCAGGGCAACATGCCTCATTTTATCCATTACCCATTTTACTAATTAGTTACAGCTCACCTTGCTATACCCACTTTAAACAAATCTTAGGACTTCACGATCTACAAAAATTGTTCATGTAAGGGCCTTTATGCTGACTAGTAAGGGTTGCTGAAATGCATCAGAGTTGGGTTATCCTGCCTTCCCATTTGTAAGGCCCTTACGTGGAGTGCAACATAAACAGAATCAACTCAGGAAAATAAGTGAAGGTTGCACTTTAAAGAAACCCGAACAGATTTAAGTAAAAAATGCACAGTAAGTCAGCCACACAACTTTAATTCTACCCTGTATTGACATCATGATTTTAGAGATTGTGGTCTCAGAGTAGATTAAAGTAATTTTTAAACACACAGCAGAAGGTTCTTCCACGTTTTCCTCTTGTGGAATTACTACAGGGCTGATACAAGTCATCCAGGTTTGCACACAGCTAGGCTGTTTTTATTATTCCCCTTAGAAGTTTACAAGTTAACACAAAAGTTTGCAAAATCATGCAGAGCAAGTAAAAAAAAAAAAAAGAAAGCTTCTCATAACAGGAGTACTTGCATACCAGCTATATTAGAGAGTTTTATTTTGTTATTTAGGATGTATTAGAGTGGCGTTACCTGGGGCTCAAGCAGATTGGGGCTCCCTTATAGGAATTCCCGTGTGATGGAGGTGCATAATTGTAAATGTATATATAAGTAAGTATGCACCCCAGGTGAGCCACCAAAATGAATGGTATCGATTTGGTCGTTTCAGTCGATAGCTTATTTTGTTTTATCTGTATTTTAGCTTTCTTGTAGTTTTTTTGGTATATTTGTAAAAAAGGGGCAATAGCGAAAGCTTGCCGTCAATAAATGATCTATCTGTCTATCATAACAGGAGACGCTATATGAAAATAATGGATATCAGATTTAAAACAAATAAAAGGAAGTATTTTTTCACTCCGCATACAGTTAACCGGTTGAACTCATTGCCAGAGGACAGTGTGAAAGTGTAAATGGTTTAAAAAAGGATGGGATAAATTCTTATAGGACAGGTCCATAAACAGCTATTAAAAGGGACCTGTGTTCACTGCTCCCCCTGCCCCCTCCCCCCCCCCACATTCATGACAATGGAGAAAAACATGGTCCACAGCTATGAATTAAGTTGGTCAGAGGATGATACCTCTGACTCTCGAGGGCTGGGCTGGGAGTGAATAGCAGGAAATAGATAGCTCCATTATGATCTGTCGTGCACTTCTCTAAAGCAACCAAAGTTGGCTACTATCGGAGAGGGGATGCCGGACTAGCCATCGGTTTGGTCCAGTACAAACCTCCTAAGCTTTCCTGTCTTTGGGGGCCGAATCCCACCATCCCGCTTTCACGGGTCAAAGTTCTTCGTTCAGGAGAAAGAGATAAAGAGACTGGCATTCACATCTCAGGCACCTCTTTCTTGGCTGCCTCCCAGGCAAAGTGCTTGAGAGGAGAATGGAGAGATGATGGAATGACAAGAAACTAAGTGGAATGAGAAGCAAGCGATAATGCATAATGTCCCTCTTTAGGCAAGTGTAATGAGGGAGGAGTGCACTGCGTGCCTGTAAGTGTGTCACAGAGTGAAGCTTGTCCCTCTCTGGCCACCAGAAATGTTGGAGCAACTTGGAGGTATGCAGCATGGCACTTCTTATGCTCTTGTATTTCCTGCATATTAGCCTTGTCAGTTATTCCAGCAGGAACCTCGCTGCCTCTGTAGTGCATAGCAACACGGTCTGACACTTTGGGGGTGCTACAGCATAAATAAGAATTGCAACGTAATGCACAGAAGAGGCACTATTAAAGTTCTCCACATGAACCTTAATTTGGGATCTCCCCTACATTTGAGTGCCCAAGAGTGGGTATTTGTAAACAAGTACGGCGATGGGGGAGGGAGGGTTCGTGGCTGCAGGGTGGCACTTGCTGCAAAGCACCCACACAGGTGGAAGACGTGGGGAGGGATTCAAACAGGCAGCTCCCATTGACTTCAATGGGAGTTGGATTGCACCCATTATGATTTTTTATTCCATGTATGATATTCATCTTGTGTAGGTTGTCATCATGGGGACCCACTCTGTGTGGATCCATCCCCACTCCAGTCACATGTATTTCTCCCTCCCGAGTGCCCTTTAGTTACCTGAAGTACCGAGTATTAACAAGTATATACAGTTCAACCAGCGCATGCAAATATCAGCTATATAAACAATCCCCTGCCCTGAATCAGGCCTTATCCGAGCAGTAACAGTTCCCCTGAGTCAGGCCATCGCTGGGCAGTACTAGGAGTTTGCAGCACACCTGAATCATGCCTCATTCTAGGCAGTATTCTGCCACATTCTGAATACCGCATTCTGGGCGTTCTTTTATCAGAGGATCCCTCCTTGGGCATCTGGCTGGTTTTTCTGAGAAGCTTCAGAGAGCCTGCATGGGAAGGCCCCTGTTCATGGACTCTTGGCCTGGGTTTCCCCGGAAGGCCTAGAGCGTCTCTGACGCCGGCAGCCACAGCCGGCGCTGAGGCCGCCGGACCGCCCGCCGCCGCCGGAGCTCCGGCTACTCCAGTCCCAGCAGGGGGCGCTGTAGGGAG
>QEPC01010217.1:890421-904826 GCA_003113815.1 Sphenodon punctatus
CCCCCCCCCCCCCCAATCACTTGTCATTCTTAGATTGTAAGCCCCATAAGGACCTGTTTATAACTATTGATTGTACAGTGCCAGGTACATTGCTTGAGCTATATAAATAAATCATCATCTTTCAATCAACAAAGTAATGTAATGGGATTTTATCACATATTCAAAGCATAATGTTTTCATACCAAAGACCACAATTAAGGAAGAGGTTATACAGAGTTAAACCTTTAACTTATTTGGATTTATTGGATTATCTAAAAAACAAAAGTACAGTGCAACCTTGTTACAATGCAGTATAACCAAATTTGCATTACAGCAAGAATGATTAAATCTTGTCTCTTGGGATGCACTGAATCGTCACACTGTGACTGTAACTGAAAAACAAAGGGAACTGCATTTTTTATGAGATATGTTGGGAGCCATGCCTCACATTACATTACAGCCAAATTTGTGTTACAACAAGGTTGTACTGTGTATGTAAGTCTGATCAAAAGACTAGCTATATAACATACACATAAAAGTAACACAATCTGTTGCTAACTGGAACCATACTGATTACTGATGTTTCTGTATTATTGACTGTCTACACAAATATCATATTTTTTCTTAAAATTCAGTACAACTTCTGAAAATACAGAAGAAGAAAAAAAGGAGAGGAGGAAATGATCCCTGGGAGCTCTCCATTCCAGTAAAAATTGGATATGATTTGGCTCTTAATTTGCTCATTACCAGTTTGGCAGAATGAGCATTAACAAGTCAGTAAATATACCGAGAAAGGTAGCCAGCAGGGTAACACTACAGATAGCATTGCAGCTCCCCAGAAGGAAAGACACATACTATCACATGAGGTGAGGAGGAGGGTAGCATGGGAAGTTCAGTGGAATAATAGTGTAATTTTATATATCTAATTACAATTCTTATACTTCAGAAGACGTGTTATGCATTCAAAGAGTCTTGGAGGGATTATAACTTCCATCACCCTTGGAAGAGAACCTGCTAATGAACACATTAGAGTAGATAGAGAGTAGAGTAGATACTAGAGTTGGTGGTGGGGTGGTTCTATATGTAAAAGACAACACTGAGTCAAGTACAATTAAAATTTTAAAGGATGCACACTGTTCCCTAGAATCTCTATGGATAGAAATTCCAGAAATTCCAGGGGTTCAATTACATTTAAAAAACAACAAAATCCTTTTAGACCATAAGGAAGAGTGAACTCACCCTGTCCTTGAAAAAAGGAAACTCAACAATGATTCCTCCTCCTATTACTCAACAACGACTCCTCTGTCTGATTAAATAGAAATAGCAAATGTTGCCCAATTCTATAAGGCCAAAAGAACAGTAGTTGTTATTTACACCTTTTGAATGAAAAAGTTTAAACATAGCAGGGAAAACAGACAAAGAAGAAACCTCTGAAAGACAAGAGTCTGGTATCATGAGCCCCATTTACTCACCACATGTTTCTTTTCATTGAAAAATAAAAACTAAATTTCCAAACACACTTTGGAACTAGCAACATATCATCCGTACAATCATAATTGACCCTGATAACTCATATTTATGACATTTGCAGTACTCATATTTTGTTTACGCAAGAGAAGCAATGAATTAGGAAACAAAGTAAGTGTCATGATTAATCAGGAGAGAAACAGTTGTTAAATCTTTTTTTATCAACTCATGTCTACAACTGCACCACTGGCAAACTCAATTTCATTGATGCAGGATGTCACGTAAGAGCTTCGACAGTAAATCAGAGATCTGGGGAAACAGATCCATTATACCCAATGTGCTGCTCAAGTGCCAAGAAAAACAGCCACCTCTAAATATTCACATGCAGTGTCATTATCAATCCGATTCCTTCCAATGTCGAGCATAAAACAGATCCAGTCCAGAGGGGTTCAGAATAAAATCCACGCTCTTTCTTCCTGAATGAGGGGGAGGGGAGAGAGTGCAGTGGCTGGGGCAGTGGGGGCCAATGCAAGATGACTGTGGCTGGCCTGGGCACACTGACACCTTATCTGTGTAACTGACACAGAGTTGCTTAATGCCCAAGCAGGCACTGGAGAAATGACCAAACAGGGACAGAAGTGGGGGAATTTTAACCCCTGTGATGGACTGTCTGGGTCATCTGCAGGACCTACAATAAACTTGCTCACCCTTCAACCAGGTTTTCCTTGGGTTACTGCCTCCCAGGTATATGTACGGGTTGGGGAGTCCCAGAAGCTCCGTAAATTAGTAAAGCTGTGGCCTTGTTTAAAATCAGAAATACACGTCTCCTTCATTGCCAGGATCCCACAAGGCCTGCTATTTCAGGGACTCTGGAACTCCTTGGAGTCACCAGACAGGAAGAAGTGGCTGGAGAGAAGATGTTCAGATTGAGGCCTGAGTCAGGGCAGGAGCCTGCTACTTTCACACACCTCGTGAACCCCCAGAGCTGCCCAGATGAGGGTAGGGTAGGGCAGCAGAGACTGCCAGCTGAGGATGGATTGGGGGGAGAGGATTACATTACCTATTTGATGGACTGTAAATGGGGCACTTCACTGCAAATAAAGAGCACATGGGATAAAGAAGTGCCATGTGGACTCTATTCGGGGATGAATCCCACAGGGACAGATCTACACAGGACGGTCCCCATGACAGAGTTCCCTCAACTTGCCAGCTCTGGAGCAGAGGGAGTTTGTCTCCTCTGGGCCCCCTTACAATGAAGTTCAAGCAGGGGTGGACTGGAGTGGGAAATGCAAGTGTGGGGTTGGGGTGGGAGAAAGACAAAGGCAAGGAGTGCAGCACACACAGCTGAAGGCCCTGTCCCCTGGGAGAAGCAGGCACAGGGTGTCTGGGTGGCTCTCCATGGGGCCACAGGTCAGTGTTGCGTCCGAGAGCCTGTATTATTAAGGACATGGGAAGAAACCTTCACCCACCTCAACAGGTTTACCCATCTATGTCCTGGGGGTGGGGTGGGGTGGGGGGGTTGTGGTCCCCCCCCCCCCCGGTCTATGTGTCTTGGACACCAGAGGCGGCATCTCTCTTAATGACATTAGATTTACAATTACAACACATCTGAAATTTTAGTAGGTGTGAGGAAAGCCAAGCGTGAGGCTGATGTCTCCTTGTGGTGAAGTCAGGTCAGTGCAGATGGATCCAGTCCTATAGAGATTATTATTTTTATTATTATTAGCAAGCATTTATATAGTGCAAGCAATGGACCTGGTGCTTTACAAAGTAATGGAATAGACACGGTCCCTGCCCTAGGGCTTACAGTCTGAGAGACGGGAGGGGGGTAGATGAAGGAAGGGAAACAGAGGGCGAGACAAGGAGTGTAACATTCACGAAGATGCGAGGTCCCAGGTGCACGCGACTGGCTTGGTTTCATCGAGAATGATGGCTGCCTGGTCCGTGTGGTGAGGATATGAGTACACAGACCTCGGGTAATAGATTGTACTGGATGGAGGGTATCAGCAGGAATTCGGTTAGGGGGGCAAGGAATCAGGGAGGGCAGAGCGGAAGAGGTGGGTCTTGAGGAGGGATGTGAATATATTAAGGGAGGCGGCAAGGCGGATGTGGGTAGGAAGGGAGTTCCAGGCGTGGGGGGCAGCTAGGGAGCTAGCTATATCTAATACATCTAATATAGATATATTAGGGATGGGCTCAAGAATTCAGATGAATCCGTAACTCACTGCTCGAAAATGGAAATTATGGGTTAATCTGAAATTCACAATTCCATTATCGATCTCCGTATTTATGGATCCGTATTTTCCCATTGATTTCAATGGGCAACCAATCCGCTATTCATTCTAATAGCCACGTTATTATTATTACAATGAATGAGCCACTGAGAGAGAGAGAGAGAGAGAGAGAGAGAGAGAGGCTGTCAGTGGGGTGAGGGGTTGGAAGTGAGCTAAGGCTAAGGGTAGAAGGAATGAAGTTTTAGTTGTAAGTGAGAGAGTCAGAGTTTTATAAGGTTAGTTTTGGTTTCGGTGTTGGTTTAATTGTATTGTGAGGGCTGCAGGGGGAGAGGGATTTAGCGACAACCAGTGCCCCACTGGGAGAGAGAGTCTTCACTAGCAGAGCTAGGTCCTTATGTCCATCCTGAACAGAGCATAGCAGGGCATTAGCTCTGCTAGTGAAGACTTGGGAGAAGGGCAGCTTTTAGCATCTAACACAATATGCAGTTTGTATTACTACACTATGGATGAAGTACTAATAAATTCTGCTGTGTCAAAGTTACATGTAAAAAAAAATTACCATCATGATTTTTACACTAATTACATGATTTTGTCAGCCAGACTCATTAATAAATTCTGTTTACACACTACTGCCCCATGTCCAGACTGAATATACCAGAAATGATTACTATATTAATGAGTCTGACTGCCAAAAGCAGGAGATTAGTGTAAAAATCATGAGATAGTTTGTTTGGTTTTTTCATTTTTAAAAACTGTAAGTTGGGGTATGTGTGTGTTATTTCTCAACTCATGTCTCCAAAAGCCAGGGAAGCTCAAGGCAATAAAAACAACATACTAAAACACAATATAAAAACCCCACACATATAAAACATCCAAACCCCAACTCACATACTATCCCACCCTGCACTCCTGAGTTCTCAACCTGTGGTCTCCTCCATTCTCCCCACGTATTCTCCCCTTGAAACCCATCTCTTTCTGTCTCCTGGAGAAGCACTGGTTGTCCCTAAATCCCTCACCTCCTGCAGCCCCCCAAATACAAATAAACCAACACCAAAACCAAACCTAATCTATAAAACTCAGCTCCTCCACACGCTTATCCCCACCTCCCACTGCCAGCCCTTCCCCACCACACACGTAGCCCCTCAACACTTTCTCAATGGCCCATGCAGGCTAATAACGTGGCTACTAGAATGAATGGCCCCTTGAAAGAACGGAGATTGGTTTCCCACTGAAATCAATGGGAAAATTAATCCATAAATACAAATTCGTAAATACAGAAATCCGTAAAATTTGAGATGAGAATCTGTAATTAATTTGACTCTGTAAATCGATTTGAATTCCCATCCCCAATATATATGAGTGGGTATAGCCTGCTTCTGGACTGCTGTAACCTGTCATTACTTCCAAAGGGATGTCTCCTTAAGAGATGTAGAGACAGTGATCGGCACAAGATAAAGGGCCTATGATACCGTTATGGTGGGGCCACCCATCATGCTCATTTCCCTCACCCCAAATATGGGGAAAGTCCACCTGCCTCACAGGTGGGGCAAATACTGTGGGTGAGCCTCCAGCTGGTGGCAGTTTCCACTTCCTGAGTCAGGACTGGAACAGCAAGTGACTGCTTTTCCAATTGTAGGAGGAGGATAGGAGTATGCCAGGAGAAGCAACCACTCTTTCCTCAACCGATTTTCATTCAAATGTGCCATTATCGATAAAGCTGGCTGTGGCCAATTTTCATCCAAAGCAGTGTTCAAATCATTTTTGCGAACTATTGTCGGTGGCAATGCTGGAAGTACTAGCTAATTTGACAGGTATAGCATTAAGTTAAAAACAGTCTGCAAAGGTTTTGCCAAAAAGGTCAAATCACTGCACAACTAGCTCAAAAACACAACAGAACTCTCTTCTGTGAACACAAATGCAGCCCTGCGACACATGTAATTTATAAATATCCATTCAGGATTGTATTATATATGTACAGATTGCCCTAAGATCCACGCTACAAATTACAAATAATTAAAGTTACCCTTTATATATCTAAAAAAAATGTGCCTAATGGTCAGAAAATTATAAATATGTTACTGAGGCTGCGTTCTCACCTACGGTGGTGGCGGCAGCGGGAGGGAAGACGCAGCAACGCGGAGGAGCCGGCTGACGGGAAAAGAGCCAATGCGAACTGGGATCTACCATGGCTTCTCTCGCGCATGTCAGGGCACGATTTTGCACCCTGACATACGTGAGAGAAGTCACGGCAGATCTCCGTTCGCACCAGCTCTTTTCCCGTCGGCCGGCTCCTCCGCGTTGCTGCGTCTTCCCTTGCCCCTCCTGCTGCCGCCACTGCCACTGCAGGTGGGAACGCAGCTTAAGATTGATATGGTCCTCCCTCATTTTTCAAACAAGGTGATCTCATTATGGTTGATAATTGATATTATGCACTTTGTCTTAAGAGAAGAGCCTTAACCAATGACTAAGAGTAGCATAGGAGAATTTTAACAAGAGTGCAATACCAGCAGCACTGTCTTTTAAACTATACTGCTCTACTACTGATACTCCTAATCTAACCCAAAACATACATGAATTACCTTTCTACGTATCACATAATCTTATTTGGAAATAGCAAACCACTGAGATTTCAACATCACTACTTTGTGTCCTGTAATGACCTTTGGTCACGCAGAATAAAGTTATTAATTAATATATTATTATTATTATTATTATTAAACATCATTAAGCAGTGCAAACTGCTGTAAAATGGACTGCATCCAGATACCTACTTAGGTTTCATGCTGTCTTTCCACCCACTATCTCTTTGACGAGTGCATTATCCAAGCTCTTTGGTAAAGTGGCTCTTAATTTAAAAGTTTTTCTTTGATAAAAAGAAAGGTCTCAGATTACTAGACAGTCTTAAGATAAGTTGCCTCCGAACTTTTGATAGTCTTCTATCCAAAACCTTCTTTATTCTGCTGTACTGATTTCCATTGGTTTGACAGTTATTGGTTTGCCAATCACCAGATCATCATTCAGTCAGTCTTTGTTAATTCTTCCCAACCAATTATAGAATAGGATGGTTGAGAGAAACCTAATTAAAACGGACAAAGTACAGTTCTCAAAAGAAGCGTGTTAAAATTCAGCTACTGCTGAATTAGATCCAATTTGAAACACCTGAATTAAATTTTGCAATTATGACATAATCACTTCCATAAGTTTTCTTCAAAACAGTTGTGTGATATACTTTTTCCAGTGTGTTGAGATTTAATCATTTTTAAAATTCATTTGAATTTGGCTTTGGCTCATTTGTCAATAAACATAATTCACTAGGGGAGAGCAATTTAAGTGAGGACTGTGTTTGAGAGCCGTAAGGTAAAGTTCAGCGACGTTTGTTTCAGCATTAGACAATTTGTTGCAGTGTTTTCACACTGTTGACAGACAGACACACGCAGGAGAAGTTATTCTCAAAATACATTTTGACAGATGCTGATGTGCCAACACAGTAGTAATACACACCCTATATTTTACTGACAGCTTCAAGCAACCAAAATAAAGCAATATGTACAACCTGTGCTTGCATTTACATGGTTGGTACAAGACAGGAAAATTAATTTCTGAATTCTGAAAAGTGTGTGGTGGTTGATGGTGCTGTAATAATATTACTACTGAAGAGAATTTTTCAAGGGCATTTTCTTCTCTGCTCTTTTTTGGTGGGTGGAAGGGGAAGGAGGGAGATAAATACTGATAGGAAAGGGGGATAAAATTCAGGCTGAACCAGAGACCTTGACAGTGACCTTGGGGATAACTTGTCTATTCAGATTTGTAAAGTGTTTAGACATCTTTCATGTGAAAAATTTAGAGGGCACTTGGTTTCATTTCTGATACAAATGAAGTACCTCTTATCAACAGAATTAAGTATTAGCAGGTTGAATAATCCAAAAATGAACAGACAGCCCTTGAACGTAAAAGCAGGAATGCTGCATATTTAACAGATTCTTCTGTATTCTTGTGGCTTAAAAACAAAAAAGCTTAAAACCAGAAGCATAATCTCATGGAAGTACTGAATTGTCAACACCTGCATGAACATTTCTGATTGTACAATGCCGTGAGCCTCTGCGGGAAGGGTGGCATATAAACTGGACTAAATAAATGAATAATCCAGAGAACAAGTAAAGCATGGACAATAGTAAAGAAAAGGTCTCCACATTTCCACTCGTGTGGCTGAAGCCTGACCCAGAAGAATTCCCTGATCTGGAAATCCACAACCACTGATATGGCCATCAAGACCTGCTAAGTGAATAACCAAGGATCCAAGCTGGGGAAAGGGAAAGACCGTCAGGGAAGCACTTGTCACGGAGGAACATAGGGTCACACACGTGTAACATGGACCCACATGTAGTCTACAAGCCTGGTAAATATGTCATGCAAAAGGTTCCACATGTATGTAATGGTACAATACATGTAGACTACAAGTCTGACAAATATGTAATACAAAAGGTTCCACATGTATGTAATGTTACAATGGAGACCTGTAAAACCCAAATCAGAGATGTAACACGTGACAAGTCACAGGAAATACAAAGAGATACAAAATGTATATTTGACAACACTTGCCAGATGTAACCCTGTGGAGATGTAGATGAACCTTTATGTTTGCCTGGGTTGCCTACATGTCACGTTGCAGGTCTCCCATAACGCAGGTCCCCCCCCAAAGGCGGGAACAGAGACAAAGGAGGAAGACTATTTAAAGTGGCCAGTGAGTCACCTTAAGAGTTCTCTCCTACAGCCATCTTGAACATCTGCATACGAAAAGCCTGGCAGCAGCAGGCTGGAGAAACCATGAGGGGAGAGGCATGATTTTGCTAAGAAGCCAGTGCCCAGTCATTTACACCAAAGGACTGAGAGAAACTTATGGACCTTGGTGGGGTAAGATGCTTATTTAGGAACTCAACCAGTATAGATCAGGAATGCGTTATGCTTACCTTTGATTTCTAATAACCACTCTGTATCAACTATCTTGCTTATGTAATCAATAAACTTACTTCTTATCTTTATGAAGAAGTGTCTGTGCCTAACGTTGGAACACAAGTGAGCAACAAGAGCCCTCAAGCTCTTGTGAACCCAGAGATTAAAGAGTCTGTACACAGGAAGGATCGGGCCCTTGAGTGACAAAGGAGTCTCCCTGAGGCAGACTTGAATTAGCCAGAGAGAGAAACTAATTCAAGTGGGCTGCGCGCAAAGGAAACTGAGTCACTTAAACCCGGTAAAGTGGGGGTGCGGACCCCCAACCCGTGACAGCACTACTCTCTGAGTGCAGTCAATTACTAGCCATCCATCCACCCTTTGCACACAAAGGCCATTTGTAAAAAGCAGTATCAACTAGCTTATAGAATGGGACCGCACAGGGTGCAACATGCGATGTTACCCCACTTTAGGCTGCCTTATCCCACTTTGGGCAACATTACTACGCAATGTAGTGCTGGCAGCCACATGTTCACCCCGCTGTGGGCAACCTTGTTATGCCTCGCACCCCCGGAAAAAGGTCAGCAATGCAGGGCGTAGAAAAGTTGCCCAAATTGGGATACGGCTGCCCAAAGTGGGGCTGCTCATATGTCCACTGGCCCAAAGTGTGGTGGCTGAAATAGCCCGCCATGAGGTGAGCAGGGATTGGGCCCACCCCTGCTTGAGTGGCTGCACCTTGTCTTTGTTAAAACATAGGAACTAGCGTCAACGATAGTGAGGTTCAGGCTCTTATTCCTGGTTTAGGGAACAATCCCCAAGATTACAGGGGGGTGTGATGGAGGGAGAGGAAGGAGGCCCCTCATTCAGCCACTAAATATATATGTTAATTGAGAACACAGTATGAGAAGTGAGAAAACGGTCTCCTCAACAGACAGACAATTAAGCGAACTCTCACCACCTGCATCAGTAGTGGGGCATTTTGACCTTCTCAGAGGTCACTTTGAAAATTAGTACAAGCTCCAAGGAGTGCATAGTAGATGGGGGTGGGGCGTGCTCAGAGAGAAGAGGGTCCAGATCACATGTCTGTGCCATGGATCTGCCCCTTCTCTTTGTGTGCATGCATGCCCTTGTTTCTGCTCCTTTAAGCCGTGAGCTCACTCCTTCCGTGCTTGAGGGCAGGAACTGGATTGAGGGGCCAAATCCAGAAACTGGAAAGAAAGAGACCAAATAAAACACTAGCTGCATTTGGTCCCTAAGTTTCCCCATACCTGCCCTACATGAATGCATGTATGTTGTTTTTTGAGCAAGGAGGGGAGGGCTATTTCACCTTCTGCAAACCAGAATTAGCATCTAACTTGCCAGTCCCATCAGCAAAATCAAAGACAGAATGAGTGTGGTGACAGAACCACTCTTATCTGTAGAATAGGCCCCTCTAGCTCAAGGACTGTGACACGTAAATAGGATCTTGTGAAGAAATTGTCTTTATAGCAGTGGTTATGCTGTGTGCTTCTGTGGAAAATATGCTTCAGTTTCTAGTGCTGTCAGTTCTGCACTTATCACAACGTTGAACAAATAAATAAAAGCAGTTAAACCTTACAAATATCCCTAAAGACCCTTCAAGTCCTCGAAAAATACTGCCAGAGGCTATTTTAAAGTAAAGGTATCAATAAAATAAATGCATGTGACAATTCCCAGTTTTCTTTCACCAGTGTGGCTTAAGACATTGTACAAAATGGAAACAGAACAAATTAATAAAGCATGCACAAAAATAGACAGTGAGGGGGCAGGGAGACTGCCAAAAAGCTTCTAGTATTACATTAGGGCAAATAGCTAGCTTTTCACTTCCAAAATGAAAAACCCAAATTCAAGCGAAAAGCGAGTTTAGTGACCTTCTACTCTGAATACCACAGATCGATCACCAAAGTCTCTGAGAACCTTCCAGTACCATCTCACTGGCAGTAGGTATCCCAGATTGCCCTAGGACAACCTGGTCGAGTTATTGGCGGAGTTCGGAGGTGAAGCTATAATAGGCTCTCACTTTCATAGCATAAGTATTACAATACATTATTCCCTAGGCAGTTTAATCAAGAATCAAACCCATTTAGTCATAAGTGTTCAGCACTATCTTGAGTTATCTGGTGGTTTCCTAATATATAAGGAAAGTATGTACAAAAATCATCTAAATGAGGCAAAGGCTATACTAATACATTTTACAAGAAAGAATTCAAACATGGCTCAAGATTGAAGATTGCTGCTTTGGAAATTAGCCACTCTAATTTCTAGTTTCATGCAGCCAAGTGCAAAGGAAAAAAGAATAACCTTTTATTCTCTCTTATGCTCCTATGATACTTCGTGAAGTGAGACTACTCTAGTGAAATCAGTAGGACAACGTAGAGTTTGCAAGTTGAGCACCTAAGTCTTCATGACATCAGTTCCTGGGTCACTTAAATCTTTTATCTGATGTTCAGTCTACTAAATCTTTAATCTTTTATCTACATTGATTCCACTATCACTTCTACCTCATCAGTTTTTGCAAGCAAGGGAGAGTTGTAATTAGTCTGATTTCCGATCAGACCGAATGAAATGCCTGCTTCTGTCAGAGACGGAAACCGGGCAACAAATTCAATTCACTCCTAGTCAGTACCTGGATGGAACCCAGGTAAGAAACGATCAACCATCACTCTATTCATGTGTTTGATGTTCTGTGATAAAGGCCTTCTGGATGAAATGAAGGTTTCACTTATCAAGGCACCCAGCTGGCATATTCTTAGGGTGACCATACGTCCCATTTTTAAAGGGCCAGTCCCTTATTCTAGCTCTATCCCAGGTGTCCACATTTCCCCCTAAAACTGGCTTTTTGGCCCATATTTTTAGGTGCCAGTATGACGCCAGCAGGAGGGAAAGCCACACGGGGGGTGGGGGGGTGTTAGCCAGCCTTACTCTCTGGTGGGAAGCAGCTGGAGCGAGATCCAAGCAGCGGTAGGCCGGGGCTGATGCTTGAGAAGACAGGGGCAGTGGCACAGCAGAGGTATGTTTGATATTGGTCCCCCTGGAAACAGGGAATGATTCAAGGGTTGAAAACAGCTAGTAAAAGGCTTCCCTGTTCCCCTCCCCACTCAGATTATTTACTGTTGCCTCCCAGCTAAGCTCTGCGGAGTGCAGCATGGCTGAGGACACAGAGCAAATTCAGCTCTTCTGCAGAATGCAGAGGAAGCAGGGAGCAGCGAGTAGTCACTGGACTGAAGGCCAGCAGTCACACAGTAAGTACTTTTTAAACATTTTCTTGATGTTGTCTCGTATTTTTCAACGAGAATCTGCCCCGTTTTTCAGTTTCTCCTTGTTTTCCAAAACGAACCAAGAAATGCGATTCTGGTCAAAAAATGAGAAAATCCCAAGAACTTATTTCAACCCTATCAGCTCTGCTGACGTCCCACTTGGATGTGTGGTGTCAGGGAGAGTGCAGGCATGACTGCGGCCAGGAGGGACTGAGTCGGGTAGCTTGGAGGGTGAGGTTAAGTATCAATTCTGCTAAAACTGGGCTTCTAATTAAAGATAATTTTCATTTGTACATGGAACATGTTTTATGAATGGATTTTAAAACTCCAAGGTAAGTTTTGCTGCATTTCACAATAAATGATTGCCATGTTAAACATTAAATTCAAGTAGATTATTATTGCATTGAATACTTGAGGTTATTAGAACTATACACTCAAGAGAAATACACAATACACTAAGGGAGCTGATGTGTCTTTTTCAGCATAAGGAACTATGGTCACCCCACATACGCTCCATTGCTGGATTAAAATGCCTTGACAAATTAGCTATTAGAATCTCATGAAACATCTGCAAGAGTAGCATGCCCACCCAGGCATCCTTGACAAACTCTACCATCACACCCAAAGAGTGAGGAGAAGACCTTCAGATTGGAGGAACTTCTGGATATAAGAATACACCTTAACAGATATTCTCAAACCCAGAAGTCTTCTCCAGTCCAGGCTTACCACCGGGAAGTAGGAAGAATTCATCCCTCAGCTCAGAAGGAAAATGTGAAGGAGGAGGAATCAGGAAAGGACAATGGCCCGTAACATTTTCTAAACAAAGGCAACATCACAGAAGTAACACTATGCACCTTGTAATGTTTGGTGAATTTGAAGAGACTGTCCTGCAGATTCAGAAAAAAAGTCCCAATCCCACAAAATAGAAATCAACCTGGTAGAGTGTTCTCAGAAATTAGGTCTCTCCCAGCCCTCTTGTAAACCTCCATCACTGCAGACCTGACCCACCTCAAGATGGTAATCTTTGATGGTTTTGGATCTTGTAAAACAAACATATAATGCATCCCACCACCACCAGGTTGCAGTCCAATCCAAGTAATATTTCAGGTCTCTACAGATATCTGAAATATTTAATTTTATTTATTTATTATAAAATGTGTATGCCACCCCCTCCTGCTAAAAGCATCTTGGAACGGCTACCAACATATTAAAACAGATTAAAAAACAACAATAAATTAAAAACCCCACAGTTAAACAAATTACCCCCTACCCCACTGCAACCCAACCTACCCAGCCCATCTCCCTCGGGAAAGGCACGGTGGAATAGCCAGGTCTTATATTGTCTACGGAAAAAGGGGAGGTCAACACCCGAGAAACCCAGGGGACCTCGAGGAGGGTGCCCCCGGCCGACTGCAGGAGTCGATCCAGGATCCGTGGGTGAGGCAGTCATGCAGATATGGCAATGAATCTCCCAGTCATGGCTTGGAATGCAAACAGGACAGTAACTGCAGAGGATGTTGGGGAGATACCCACATCTGAACCTTATTTTGTAAATGATGAATTGGATGAGCTGTCACAAATCTACGTAACTCTGGAGGAGGTCCTAGAGCAAATTGACAAACTAAATACAAACATATTACCAGGATCAGATGGTATTCACCCCAGAGTTCTGAAGGAACTCAAATATGAAATTGCAGACCTACTGTTAGTAATCTGTAACCTATCACTAAAATTTGCCACTGTACCCGAGGACTGGAGGGTGGCAAATGTAACCCTGATATTTAAAAAGGGATCCAGAGGTGATCCTGGAAACTATAGACCAGTAAGCTTGACATCTGTGCCGGGGAAAATGGTGGAAACTATCATTTAGAACATAATCATTGGGCATGGCTTAACGGGAAAGAGTCAACATGGATTTAGCAAAGGTAAGTCATGCCTCACTAATTTGTTGGAATTCTTTGAGGGTATAAATAAGCATGTGGAAAAGGGAGACCTGGTAGATATAGCATACCTGGATTTCCAGAAAGCATTTTATAAGGTCCCACATAAAAGACTCTTAAGAAAATTAAGAAGTCATGGGATAGGCGGTAGTGTCTTACTATGGATCGGTAACTGGTTAAAGGATAGGAATCAAAGAGTAGGACTGAATGGTCAGTTTTCACAATGGAGAGATGTAAAAAGTGGTGTGCCCCAGGGATCTGTATTGGGACTGGTGCTGTTTAATGTATTCATTAATGATCTGGAAGAGGGTGTTAAGAGTGAGGTGATCAAATTTGCAGATGACACCAAGTTATTCAAGGTAGTTATTATTATTATTATTAAACATTTATAAAGCGCCAGCCGCATGACCTGGTGCTGTACAGAACATAGAATCAGACGCGGTCCCTGCCTGTGGCTTACAATCTAAAAGACAAGGAGGGGGAGACAAGGAGAGGGGACAGTGGGAGAGACATGGGAGAAGACAAGCAAACATTCAGGCGGATGCGAAGTCTCAGGTGCGTGT
>QEPC01010217.1:908165-969776 GCA_003113815.1 Sphenodon punctatus
GACGCCAGGCCTGCGGGTGTCGGGTGAGCGCGTGCGTGCTGTCCCACGGCAATGGTTGTCGGTGGCGGTGTAGCGTAGGCGCTGTCAGGGCGTGGCTCCTTGCTGTCCTCGCTCCGGCCTCACAACGGCCACAAAACCGCCACTGCCCTTTTGTCGTCGCCCGCTGGGGGCGGGCGTGCACCTTTGGCCTGTGGCTGAGCCCTCCCAGGGGGTGGAGCCTCTCACCTGGAGGGGATGGAGAAGGGAGGAGCTGTCTCAGGCAGGGGGGACGGGTGCTGCAATGGCTGCTGAAGGCTGGGAGCTGCTGGGGGCGGGCGTGCACCTTTGGCCTGTGGCTGAGCCCAACATGAGCAGACTGTGAAGAACTCCAACAGGATCTTATGAGACTGGGTACCTGGGCATCTAAATTAATTATTAATTATTATTATTATAAGCACTTGTATAGCACCTGCTGTGTACCTGGTACTTTACAGAACAATGACCCCTCTCAGTCTTCTCTTCTCTAAACTGAAGAGACGCAGCTTGTCAAACCTCTCCTCATACGGGAGCCGTTCCATACCCTTTATCATTCTCGTTGCCCTTCTCTGTACCTTTTCTAGTTCAGCTATGTCTTTTTTTTAGATGGGGCAACCAGAACTGCACACAATATTCTAAGTGCGGTCACACCATTGATTTGTATAGCGGCATTATGGCATCCTTAGTTTTATTCTCTATCCCTTTGCGAATAACTCCTAACATTCTGTTTGCTTTTTTGACTGCTGCTGCACATTGGGCTGAGGATTTCAGTGTATTGTCCACAATCACTCCCAGATCCTTTTTCTGAGTTTTAACTCCTAGTTTAGTACCCAGCATTGTGTACTCATCGTTTGGGTTAGTTTTCCTTATGTGCATCACTTTGCACTTGTCCACATTAAATCTCATCTGCCATTTGTCCACCCAACAACAGCACCGCAATCCGTGCATTGCAGCCTCTCCCATCCATCGCGAGGATTCTCCCACTCCACCCGCAAGACTGGTATCCCTTCTGCTGCCCTGATTACCACCACTGGAAAATGATAGTGGTTTATAAAATCTTGAGTGATGTGAAATGAGTAGATAGGGAACGGTTATTTAACCTCTCAAATAGTACTAGAACTAGGGGACACTCCATGAAACTACTTACCGGCAGATTTAAAACAAATAAAAGGAAGTACTTTTTCACTGAACGCATAATTAACGTATGGAATTTGTTGCCAGAGGACGTTGTCAAGGCCAGTAGTATAGCTGGGTTTAAAAAAGGGCTGGATAAATTCTTAGAGAATAAGTCCATTGATGGCTATTAACCAAGTAGTTTATGGGATGAACTTCCTACTGTTGAGAGCTGGGAGCGCACAATGGGGAATGGATTGCCATTTGCAAGTGTTGTTTTTTCTTCCATGCGATTGAGATTGGCCACTGTCAGAGGACAGGATGCTGGGCTTGATGGACCATTGGTCTGACTCAGTATGGCATTACTTATGTTCTTAAGATCATCGGGTTTGCATGTAGTATTTGAAGAAATTCCAGGTATTTCCTTACCACCACCGCTTTTGGGGAAAAACCCACAACAAAAGAGTCTTTAGTGATGACACTTGCAGCTCACTAACCCTAGATAAAGGAGGAAAATCCTCTTGACTGACAAAAATAAGAGAGTGAGAAGCTCACCATACGCTCTTAAGAAGAGTCTATCAAGCTCTTGAAGACTGGATAGAATCACCATAATGCCACAACTGCCAAGGCAGGAAGCAAAGTTGTGCCACTACCTCTGGGAACATGGACAAATAATATAGATGAGTGGCCAAAATGTCCTGGTCTGACAAAGCTTTCAAAGCCAGAGCATAGCATGAATTCACAATGTTTTGAAAGACAGACCCTTTGAAAACCGCTCCCAGGAGGTTTCCATGGAGGAAAAAGGTGGAACTGGCTCTGGACCTCCCCTACTAGGAGACAATCAGGTCGTCAAAGGACTATTAGTCCATGTGCTTTGAAGGGTCCCCAAGTACTTTCTGAGGATGGTTAAGGCCAAATGGGGAAACAAACCAAAACAAGAGTGTTCCAAATGGCTACAAAAAGCCTGGTGCAGTTGAGGAGAGAATGCTGATGTGCTGTGCAGGAACAGGGGACTGTGGAGTCACTGCTAGAAAAAGACTGTATGTGGCATGGGTTTGCTCTGGACACAAAGTAGGAGTGGTGCTTCTGTGGTGCTAGGTGAATGGATCTGACTGCAGAAACTTTCCAGATTGGAGAACAGGATGCTAACTGACATGAGTCTGTCACAACAACAAAAATCAACAAATATTTTATACAAAATAAAGCTTTCTTTTGTCTCTTACAACACTATTGGTGGTAATGCAGCATGACCAGCTGTGTTACTGAAATTTAAATACAGACACATACAGAATTCTGGGGAAATAGTCATATATGCTGCATAAGAAACAAGAAAGTCTTTGATGCATAACAGAAAGAAGAAATATAGAAAGCCAAGGACTAGTTATGCAAATATTAAGCCACAGTTGTTTATAAACTATATGAACATATATATGCAAAGTAAACAGATGGTGAGTAATTAACATTCAGAGATGGGTAAGTCTGTATGTGTGCACAGAAAATGATAAAACGCATATAATCCTTAAGAGGATACATTACTAAATTTTCTGAGGATCATCTTACATTCTAGTTTGTAAGCCTCCTGGGGTTAGGGACCGGTCTATAACGATTGATTGTACAGCACCAGATATACTGTTGCCACTATATAAAGAATGAATAATAATGATACTGATACTCCCAGTATTTGGCCCGAATCCCTCCCAGCACAGGCAGGTACAATATGAGAACACGAGTACTGCCATGCTGGGTCACATCACTGATCAATGGTTCACCTTGGCCTTTGATTGAGGATCCTCTTGGTGTACCGACCACTCCACTGCACAGTTGATTCCCTGACGGCTCTAGCTGATCTGGTCTTCGAGGTGGTGTAGTGATCACCTAGACTCAGACACCGGATGAGGATGAGCCAATTGAAACTGAATCCTGATAAGACTGAAGTGATGATGGTTGGTTGACTTTGTGACCTGGAGGAGATTGGGACTCCTGTTATTAATGGAGTCCAGTCCCCTCTGGTCAATCAGGTTTGTGGCCTTGGGGTGCTTCTGGTCCCCTCACTGCACCTGGAATACCAGGATACGGCGGTAGCCAGGAGCACTTTTCACCAATTCCATCTGGTGAGGAGGCTGCAGCTTTTTCTCTCTGACTCGGTTCTGGTCACTGTTATCCATGCTTTCATCACCTCAAGGCTAGATTACTGCAATGTGCTCTACGTGAGGTTGCCCTTGATGACGGTTTGGAAGCTGCAGCTGGTACAGAATGTGGCGACTTTGCTCCGTTTGGGGATGAGTCAACAGGAGCCTGCACTGGCTGCCTGTAGCTTCTGGGAACAATTTTGACCTTTGACCTTCTGGTTTTGACCTTTAAAGTCCTAAACAGTCTGGGCCCCATATATCTGAAAGAATGCTTGTCCTACCATGTTCGATTGCAGCCCCTGCAGTTGGCCGGTAGCGCTCTCTTGTAGGTTCCATCTGCTACTCTTGCCCGTAGGATGAGGGTGCATTGAATGGCATTCTCAGTTGCTGCCCCAATTCTGTAAAATTCTCTTCTCCAGGTTGTTGTGGGTTTTTTTGAGCCCAGGCCTAACCATCTTCCGGAGGTGGTTCAAAAACTTTTTTATTTGAAAAAGCATTTGCCAGGCAGGGAGAGGGGTTGGCTGGAGGCTTTGGGTTAGGGTGAGGGGTTTCTGGGTTGAGGGTGGGAGTTTTTATTGTATGGATTTGATTGTTGTTTTATTGTCAGTATTGTTCTGTTTTATGGATTGTAAGCTATCCTGAGCCACTGTGGGAAGGGTGGCGTACAAATTCAAATAAATCTACCTAGTATCCTGTCTCTGATGGTGGCCAGCACCAGATGCTTCAGAGCAAGGATACATATGGAATGATCCATTCCAGCACCTCTTGTTCACTCTCATCTTTTGCCCAACTTATGCCCTTTTAAAATGAGCCACGGCTGCTGGGGCGGGGGGAGGAGGGGAGGACGGGTGCGCGCGTGTCAGCATGGGCGGTGCAGGGAGGTGGTGTATATGGGCACACACTGATCCGCCACACAGGAAGCAATTGTCATTTTGGTTAATTACTCCGTATGTGGGCAATGGATGGAGGTGGGTGGCCATGTGTGTTTCACAGCAGTCACACGGCAGCATCCACTCATGACCGTACAGCAGACCTGTGTGGGTATGAGTGGGTGCATCTCGTGTAAAAAGGGCCTTTGTAATAGCTTTTCATCAATCCAAGCTCCATGAAATTATCTCATTCTTTTTTTTAACCCAGCTATATTATTGACCTTCATACTATCCCATGGCAATGAGTTTCATGGTTTAATTATGTATTATGGGAAAAAGAACCTCGTTTTGTTTGTTTCACACCTTGTTCAAGTTAATTTTACCAGGTGTCCCTTTCTTTTAGTATTATGAGAAAGGATGAACAACAGCTCCACATCGTTCATGGTTTTATAAGTCTCTATCATTATCCCCTCTCCCCACCACCTATTTCCTTTTGCCAGTGTTGAGCAGCAGCAATTTGTTTAGCCTCTCTTCTACAGGAAGCTATTTCATACCAGAGCCCTGTATATTCTGCCATACCCGCTGACGCTGCCCATTCTCCCAATTCTGCAGCCAGATAGTCTAAAATATCAGCAGAAAATTCAGACTACAAGCAGAATAAACTGAAAATTAACCTATCAGTTTGGGAACATGGAATTATCAGTTTGGAGGATCTTGTCTTCCCTGGGAGAGGGGTGGGGATGGGATGCTTCTCTCCAGTAGCTGTGGCACAGGGCCTAATTATCTGGAAGCTAACCGTGCTATCTCCCCCATTGGCTGGATCGCAGTTGTCTCCATTGGCTAGCCCACTCAGGCTGTAATTCTGTGCTGGCAGAGGCAATTTCTGTGACAGTTTAGCCAAAACAATTCCACAAAAATGGCTGCAATTGCAATAGTATAGAATTCATACCCTTGATCATCTTTTGAGGTCTGGGTGCCTTTTCCAGGTCTACTACGTCCTCTTTGAGGTGGGTCAGCCAGAACAGCTCAGAGTACTCAAGACAATGACTATATGTTCACTTTGAAACATAGAAGTGAATATATACATTTTATTTATTAATATTTTAAATATTGTATTAATAAATTCATTTAATTATTAATATTTTTCAGTGCACAAACTTAGTTTCTCTAACTATCATGTTTATTTTCAAGTGCAGGTTTTATATCATTGTTATCAGATGTGCCAAATACTCTTTCCACAACATGTCTTTTGAACATTTGACCCCATAATGCCAGCACACATCTGCAGAAGGAAGTTAATGGGATAGTTCTTTCTTTTAGGTATTTTTGTGTACGCGGCTTACAACTATGGGCTTATTTCTAATGAACAGAGTATTCCATTTCTTTTTGTTCTATCCTCATGGGCAAAAATGGAATTCTCATGAACAAATATGTACAACCCAGCCAACTATTGGTTAAACATCTACAATGATTTAAAAATTTAACTGTCCAACTAACTTTAGCAAAACAAAGTAATAGAACTCATCAATTTGATAATCATACAAAAGATGAAGCAACTTAATTGAAAGACTGACATTCCATTAGGTTAGAGCAGCTAAAGGTAAAGATGAATACATCCTTTTATGCGAAGTCTGTAGATATGCACAAATAGTGACAAGTCTGTAGTTACATAATAATTTGAGACTCTTCATTCTTCTAATTCTGCACCTATAATACATGGAAGTGATGTTCACATTGTGACATCATTAATACTTCCACTGCTTTTGCAGACAGCAATGTCAATGTCCAGCATTACAAAACAGGCAGCACATTGTAGACATTAGTAGTACACCAGGACTGGCCATAGAATTGCAAGGCCCAGGGCAAAGAGAAAATGCGGGACTCTTGGGAGGGGGTGAAGGCTTTCCCCTCCCTCATGGCCCTGCTCCCTCAGTAGTACCCTCCATGGTCATGTTTGGGTCCCTCCTGGTAGGGAGTGAGGGCCCTGCACCCTGCCATGGTGAAAACAGGAGGCACTCGGTGTTAACAAACAGATGGTGGGCTGCTTTGTCCTGCTCTATCATGCCTTAGCGTGGACTTCACTTGCACGTTTGTGCAGGCACTGCCAGATGTTGGCCTGGGATTGACCCGGACCATTGGTGGCTAAGCCAAGCCTGTGACCGAGTCACAGCTCAGGCCACAAACGTTTGTGGCCCGCTGTGACCTGGCCTGGATCAGGCCCACCGTGGCTGCTCACCACTGGTCGCCATGGCTCTCCATCATGGTGGAGGTGGGGCGCTGGGCACAGTGCAGGGCTGATTGGCCACATGTTCATGCAACTCTCTGCCCTCCCCAGTGACCTGGACACTGGCACGTTTGTTCAGCGGCCCAATCCAGTTCAGAGCGTGTCCACAAGACTTTTCCTCCCTATGCTAGGTTGGGCCACCGTCAAGCTGACTTGTGTGCCCTCTGCAGGGCACCAAGAAATAGAGAAAATACCAGGGCCCAGGGAAGTCCAGAGACAGGTCCCTGCCCAGTGGACTTACAATCTAAGATGGACATGGGTGAAGGGAACACAGGGAGAGACAGACACACACATATTCCCATTTTACAGATGGGGAACTGAGGCTGAGAGGTTGTGACATGCCCAAGGCCACTCAGTGAGTTCATGGCTAGAACAGGATTCAAACCTTGGCTTCCCAGGTCCAAATCCAGCACCGTATGCCAGGCCCTTACTAAATTTCATTATGCTGGAATTGTTTTCAAAGTCCCAGACTAAATAAACAAATTTGAACATATTGCTAATTTTCTCAACTGGTCATTTCATATTCAACACACCTTCTTTCAAAAAAGTCACCTTGCATTACTGTATTTTCACATTAGCACAGAGACAAAAATTAAAAAAAAACAAAATCCCAAACATTCACAAAGGATTTGGCATCACCATCTGAGAAATCTGGGTTCAGTTCCAGGACTAGTATCTCATTTCTGGGCCTGTAGATTCTCTGGCAACATCATACCCATTTTTATAATGTTAAGAAATACAACTCGCATCACTTAACAGCAACCTCTCCGCATGACTAGTAAGTTGTTGATACAGTACACTTTTCCAGAAAAGGAATAAACCCCTTAGATAAGATATATATGATAAACTAACAAAGTTATAGTCATACCTTGGGACTGTAACACAATTTGCACTAGTGGAGGCACTTTGGCATCAATGTGGCTTCAGCAGTGCAAATGCTTATAGGACTACAGCTCAAAGTGGCTAACTTAAGTACCAGAAAGGCGGTTTCTCTAGGCAGCAAGAAAACAAGCCTCCCTCACTCCCCTTGTACTTAAATCAGAATTCAAATAAACATGTGGGTGACATTTAATAAGTGCAGCTGCAAAATATACCAGTAATTCTGGTAGAACAATATATATATAAAAAGCTTATAACAGCAATGACAAAGCAGAAAACATAATTTGGAAGATTCACAGCCTGTCATTTCATTACCAAGTTGATGGGGTCAGTTTTAAAATACATGCCCTTTTAATTAGTATGTAGGGAAATATATTATCTTCCTCCTTGTTAACATCATTTAAAAACAACCCTCTTATGGCAGGGGCTCAACTCAACACTATCCATTGATTACTTGAATACGTGTCATACAAGCAAATACACTTTGTTTAAAACAGTATTGGGAATTCATTTGACTAATAGTCATAAAAAATGTGTGTTTTATTTTTCACCTTAAAAGATATTGGATACGGGGGACAACCCCAAAACAACAACCACCAAGTATTCTCTCGTAATTTGTGCCATACCATAAAACCAATTTATTTATTTTTTTACCCTTTTTTGTATAATACTTCTTATTGCAATCTCTAGAGACAATTTTTTAGATAATCATTTTAATCACAGAAGAAAAAAAATCTGGCTGCTGTATTGTGTGTTGCACAGTTTCTAAGCAACACTGTTGTTTCAGATCAAACATGAAATAGTCATCTCAGTAAAGGTTCAGCGCTTTCTCTCTGTACTTACTTATTCTGCATCATGTTCATTATAACCCAGTCGAAGGGATAGACATTCTTTCCAATGAGATTCTTGAACATGATGAATGTTTCCATCAGAAAGTCCTAAAATAAGTGGGAAAATATTTTAAAAGGGTCACTTTTTTAAGATCAAAAATGATACCAACTGTCTGATGAAAAGTCACTTGATTAATGACTAGATAAAAAAGTATCGCTTTCCTTGTTAAATTAAGAAATACAAACTGTTATTGTCATCAGGTAACCTATCCAGTATTACCTGATAACAATTATTCTGCTGTTTCAGGGTATTTTCAGACGTTACGAGATCACGTTCAACCACAGTGAACCACGGTCAATCCCGCAGCGGGGCCAAAGCTCTCTGAACGTCTTTTCAGCAGCCGCCAGATATTCACCACAGTCAATACCCACATGGGGTCAATATCAACCATGCTTCCGGGCCTCTGGCCCGGACCATCTCCGAAAGCGTGGTCAAAGAGATTCCCACCGGAAAAAAAAAAAAAGTAACGTCTGGACGGCAATCACCGGCCGGAATCAAACAAAATGATTCCCAGTTGGGGACAAAGCACGCAGCATCGCTGCCAGGCAACCAGCAACACCACAGGCCACGGAGGGAGATTTAAAGGGCACACATCAGCAGGGGGACGTGGCGATATGGAGCGAGACAGGAGGCAGAGGTGAGCAGAGGGCGAGGGAGGAGGAGGTGGTGGTGGAGGCGCAGGCGGGGGAGGAGGTGGTCGTGCTGCACATGCAGGAGGTGGAGAGGCAGCAGCAGCAGCAACAGCCAGGACAGGCAGCCCCGGGGACATCGACCGAACCGGGAGGAGGCACCCCGGAAACGGGTAAGGGGAATGATGGGGAGAGGACCCGGCACCACAGGGGCACCAGGGGGAGTGGTGGAGTGGGTGGCTGGCTGGCTGGCTGGCTGGCTGGCTGGCCGGTCGGCCGGCCGGTGAGGGAGAAGAGACAGGGACGTGGGACCGGGGCAGAACAGCACCCGAATACCCAACAACCACCACCCCCTGCTTCTGTTCCGCAGTTACGCAAACGGGCCCGGGAGCCCGAGCCCCCGGAGGACACGGGCCCTGCCCAGGCAGAGGAGGAGGAGCAGGAGGTGGAGGTGGAGGAAGAGGAGGAACTGGAGGGGAGAAGGGGGAGAAGGCCCTACCACCGAGGGGGCCAGTGGGGGCTCTGGGAGACCCAGGACTTCATCTGCATCTGGGGGACCCTGGAGCATCAGCTGGAGCTAGTGCTCAATCAGAGGAACGAGCACATGTTCCGGGAGATGGAGGCGACGGGGGATCACCGGACAGTTGCACAGTGCCGCTCCAAGACCAAAGAGCTGAAGAGGGGGTACAAGGCCATCAGGGACAACAACCAGCGGTCCGGACACAGACTCCGGACCGCCCCCTTCTACGATGTCCTGGATCGCATCCTTCAAATGAAGAGATTAATAGTTGCCCCATGGCTCGTGGGGAGAGCTGTGGTTCAGGGCACGGAACGGGCCGAGGTACCCCCTTCCCTCGCCGCCCCACAAGAAGGCACCTGCTCCAGGGCCCCAGACCCCCAGCAGGAATGCCCGGGGACCTCGGGGACCAGCAGGCCCCCTCTGACAGCAGCCCGGAGAGCCACCACCCCCTGGCTGGACAGCCAGACTCTGAGGCCAGCACCCTCATCACCCTCATCCAGTGGTCGCAAGGGGAGCACAGCAACACAGAGGGGCCGACCTCGGAGGGATCAGAGACACACATCGAGGGTAAGAAAGCACACAGGACGGGGGGACGGACCCGGGTTGAGGGGGGTTGGGGATGGCCCGGCCAGGGGGCAGGCCCCACCCGGCCCTGACAGCCCGCGACACGGGTGTGGGGCTGGGGGGGCACACGGGCTCCCCGGAAGCCCTCCACCAACCACCACCACACACCCCACAGGGCACGGAATGCCCTGGCACCAGAGGCAGGCAGCCGAGGAGGCTGGCACACAGCAGTCCAGGAAGCAGCAGGAGGACCCAGGTGAGGCACACAGGCAGGGTGGGGGGGGCAGGAAGGCCGGGGGAAGGACCTGGGACACACAGGGTGGGTTGGGGGCCCCGGCAAGGCAGGAAAGGGGGGGCGGGAGCCAAGGGGGCCAGGCGCCCGGGGCGGCAAAAGACTAACCACTATGTACCCTACAGGACAGCCGGAGGCGCCCCAGCAACCCGGGCCCATGCCCCCATCCCAGGAGATGAGGGAGCACCGGGCACAGGTATGGCACCGGAGGGAGGACCAGGTGGAGGTCATTGTCCAGACCACCACAGAACAGGGGGAGCAGATGATCGCAGCCCTGGACTGCATGGAGGTGACCATCAAGCGGTCCCTGGAGCAGGCGGAGGCAAGGGACCAGAGGCTCCAGGCAGAGATGCGCCTGGAGCGGAGGCGGGAGCGCCGGGAACACAGCAGGCAGGTAGAAGCGTTTGGGCGGCTGGAACAGGCCATCGAGGGGATGGTGCGGGAGCATTCAGTCAAGATGGACAGGTCCCATGACATTGGGACCTCCCTGCTCCTGCACACGGGCACTATGTGTGCCTATGTCATGGCAGCCGCCCCGCTGGGCACCCTGCCTGCCCAGGGCCCCGTGCCAGGCCCCTCAGTGCTCCCACCACCTCCTCAACCGCGCCAGCCACCTCCACGCCAGCAGGGGCTCCGCATCCACCTCCCGGTCCACACCAGCCTCCAGAGGGAGCAGCCGCCCAGGGGGGCCCCTTGGGTCCCGGGTCCTCCCTCCCTCCCACCACCGCCTGCCCCTCCGGACACCGAGGCATCCCAGGACACCGTTGGGGACATGGACAGTGGGGGGGAGGGCAGCTCCCAGAGCTATGTGCCGCCCAAAGGGCGCTCGAGACCCCAGGAAACACGGGGGGCGAGGTCTCCACCGTGTAGTCTAGCCGGTCGTCAAGGCTCCTCCAGCGCTGCTTAAGGGCCCCAAACGCCCGCTCAACCACGGTCCTTCTAGCACACAGGTGGGTATTGTAGAGCGCCTCCGCCGGGGTCCAGGCAACCGGGTATACCTTCATCAGCCCCCAGGATACAAGAGGGCATCAGAACCCCCTTGATACGGGCCATCCCCATGTCTGCAAAGTCCCCCCGGTACATCCTGGCATAAAAGGGGGAGATGGTCATGATCCGTGCCCGGAGTTGCCCGTGAAGATGTCTATGAACCTCCCCCGGTGATCCACGACCGCCTGCAGCTGCAGGCAGTGATATCCGTGCCTGTTGACATACTCCACGGCCTCCCCCACAGAGGAGTGGAGGATCTCGATGTGGGTGCCGTCCACGGCGCCCATACAGTTGGGGAACCCACCAGCCGCGAATCTGGCCATCACGGGCCCCTGATCCACCAGCTGGATTGCCCTGTCCAGGAGTACGTCCTCCACAGCCTCACAGACATCCTGGAGGATACAGGCCATGGTGCTCACCCTGACACCAAAGTGCTGCGAGACGGACCGGCAGGAGTCTGGCGTTGCCAGGGCCCAGACCCCAATGGCCACCTGCTGGACCATGGGGATGGGGTTCCTCATGGGGGTGTGCTGTCGCTCCAGCCAGGGCATGAGCAGCTCCGTGACCCGCAGTAGGGTGAGCTTGTCCATCCGGAAGTGTGCCCTCCAGGCTGCCTCGTCCCACTGAGCCAGTGCCCAGGAGCACCAGCCCTGGGCCCGCTCCGTGATCCATAGCCGCCGGACAATGGGCATAGCGAGCAGGGTGGCCTGGTGCATGGTCTCCCTCCTCCATTGGAGGCGCCTGGCCGCCTCGCGGATCGCCGCAGGCCTGCTCCGGCTGCGGCTCACGGCCTGTAAGTCCGCCCCGGACACCCGCTGTGCCCTGAGCCGGGCCAGGGAGCACCTACGGGCTTGGTAAGCCCTGCGGGCCCCTGAAGCACTCCAGGCTGTGGTAACCCGCTGGTGGGCGCCCAGGTGCACCTCAGCGGTCTGGATGCGCAGCTGATCGGTGTGGGCACGGAACCACTCGGCACAGAACACAAGGAGCATCCTGCATGCACCCAACCTGTCCCGCTCCATAGTGAGGTGAGCCTCAGGGGGCCACTGGTGGCCCTGATATAGACTGGGACAAGCATCCCCCTTCCCCCCAGCTGCCTGTGCCGGCTCCTGCAGGGCAGGCGGCCCTGGGCGGCGGGTGCGCGGTATTGAGCGCACCTGCTGTCCCTGGCAGGAGCCATGCGCACAGGTCAGCACACGCCCAGGCGTGCAGGCTGCAGCTACATGTCTACCTCCCACCTCTCCCTGTTGGCAACATCGTGCCCTTGCCAGCCTGATTAGTGTGTCAGCTGTCCTGTCTGTGTGCTCGGTTCCTGCAGCTGTGCTGGGTCTGCACCCCACGCCTCGCTCTGTTGCCATACATTGTTGCAGCCTGTGGCTTTCTCAGCCGGCCTTGGTGCCCCCCCAAGCCTCTTCCTGCCCCTGGAGGGAATGTGGGCCCCCCTGTCTGTGGTGTCATTCTCCCTGGTGTGCTGGACTGTAGCTGGCTGTGCTTCCCCCAGGCTCCTGGCCCCAATGGGGCCCCCCATCTGTGGTCCTTCCGCAAGACCATCGCCCTGTGTGACCTGTGGCATACCCCGGTGGTGCAATTGCTGCTGAGCTGCCCGGACAGCCTGTTGGGTGCTTATGCGAGCCTGAGCTCTGGCCTTCGTTACTTCGGCTATGAGGCGAGCGCCCGGGACTGCCGGCTGCATGCCGAGAGGCTGGGGCTGGTTCCCTTTCTTGATGGGCGCATCCTGGAGATGAGGTGCTCGCATGTGGCCTGGTTTGCGGCGGAGACCATGTCTGCCGTCTCTGTGTGCAGCCTGGCCACCTACACGGTCTGTCTGGCAGAGGGGGGCCCTGCCTTGGCCGTGTCCTACTTTGGCTGCGTTCATGGGGCCCATGGGTACCAGCGCTCCCATGGGGTGGTGTATCAACGGCTCTTGGAGCTGAGTCAGCTTCCGTGTCCCCCTGCTGCTGACTGCTGCGTGTCTGAGCCTACCGTGGCAGAGTTGGTGGCGCTGTCGGGTATGCGGTCCCATTCCGATGTGCAGCTGGGTCTCTCCATGTAGGATCCCTTCGAGGCTTACTACCTGATCGCTCACCACATGTCCGTGCAGGGGTACCGCCGGGGAATGCTTCATTGCCCCCATCTTGTTCACCAGGTGGGGCCCCTGGGCCCTTTGTGGCCCCCAGAAGCTGTCTGTGAGTCCCCCTGTGCCTCCCGTACCCCTGTTCCTGGCCCCCGTGCGGGCTCCTGGCTCCGCCCTACTGCCGTGGCCTGCTGCCTGCTCCCTCCTTGCTGTCCTGGCTGTGCTGGCTGCTTTCTGGAATGTCGCTGGCCCTGCCTGTGGCTCTGGGCCCCCTCCAGGCTCCCCCATCTGCCTCTGCTCCCGGTGTTTCCCTCTGTGGCCATCTCCATTGTCCGCCTCATGGGCCCTGACCGCCCCCTCCTGGCTCCCTGGGGTGCTGCTGACCGTCCTCGTTCCCCTGTGCCCCCTTCTGCGCCCTGGCCGCCCCCCCTCCTGGGTGCCCGTGTGATCTCGGAGTTCTGGGGCCCCCGGACTGGCCCCCCCAGCTTCCTCCCGGGGGGGGGTTGTGTGACTTTGGACCTGCTGCACTGCCCTGGACCTCCTGTCTCCCCTCCATCGCCCCCTCGCCGACGCTTGGGTTCCAAGTGTGCCTCCTGGACTGTTCCCGGCCCGCTCCCTGTTCTGTGTGTGCTCCCGCTGTGCCTGTGTCTGGCCTGCCTGGGGACCCCATTCCGGGACTGCCTGTGTTGCTGTGGGGGTGCCCGTGCGTGCTGTTCTGTATTGGGGGTTCTGGTTGCCGTTGCCTGTGTCCCGCTGTGCCTCTGTGCCATTTCCTCTCCTCTTCCCTGTCCCTCACCCCCCCTCCTCCCCCTTGCCTGCTGTGCCTTGGGTGTTGTCTGTCCCGCTGTGTCTCCCCCCTCCCTTTCCTGTCCGGGTGTGTGTGCGTCCGGGCGTGTGTGTTTGTGCTGTGTGTTCCACTGTGCCCTCGCTGTATGTGGGCCTGTTGTGTGTGGTACCTGGGTGGCTCTTCTCCCTCTCCCCCCTCCCTTCCAGTTTCTCTTGTGTGGGCATTCCCTTGTGTCCCTTTTGGTTTCGTTTGCCCTCCGGCGGCCATGTCTGTGTCCCGCCCCTCCCCGGCTCATTTTGGGTGTTTTGACCACGGCCGGGAATCAGCGTCACGTCTGTTGCGCCGCCCCGGGCCATGATCTGGCGGCCCGATTCCCTGCCATGATCCCTCTCCCGTCACTTCTGTTCAGGGCCTTTATTGACCACGGGGGGGTGGTTGTTCGGTTCACCACCACTGGGAATCCACTGTGGTGACTCCGGAACGCGTAACATGTGAAATCACCCTCAGAAGCATGAACTCCTTTTACCCAGTAGTAGTATACTGTAATCAACCAATAAGTTATATTATATAGTGAAAGGGAACAAATTACAAATTTGCTAACTAAAGTGAAGTTTTTAAACAAAGAGAATTCTATTTCTCATTAATAAGCAGGGTATTTTATGAGGACTTCCAAAATTGGCACTATATCTTGTAACATCTCTTCGCTGTAGAAAAAGGAAATAAAATCCATTGTAATTTGTTTTTCAATTCTCTTAATTATGGGTTCAAATCTATCTATGGTTCAAATCTACTGAAACCATTTCACAGTTCTCTTTATGAGAAACCTCAGAAATTGTTTCAACATATGAAAATCTGATTCATAATGAAACAAACTCATAGAGAAAAAGTTCATGGGGAAACAGGTCTGTCATTGACTAGTGAAGATGGTCAAGGGATGCAACATCTCACTGCAGGATGCTGGAAACAAGAAGGGAAGGATGACCAGTTTTTGTACACTTTCTTTGGAGCATCCCAATCTAGTGACTTGTGAGACAGAATTATGGTCTGTCTCAGTGTACACCCTCCAACAGTATCATTTTGACCGGTACAATAACAGGTTTTGTTATCTTGTGCTGGGCTCCCTGCAGTGTAAGGTTTGTAACGGGTTTTAACAAACAAAGGTGGTTGCTAGCACCTCATTAATCCAGCAGGAAAAAGAGTTATGATGACTAGCTGCCTAAATTAAGATTCCTTGCTGCTGCTATTGTTTATTCAATAGGAGGGAATCGGGCATGGGGCACTTTCTCACTGCTACCAAACAAAGAAAGGTAACACCAAGACACGAAGGAGCTGTGTGCCTGGGACCAAGATGAAAACTAAAAAAAGTAGGAAGGGTGGGAGAATGTTTGTGAGAGAGGATTCTTCAGCATGCTGAAAAGACTATCGCTACTTCCATCTGTGATCCTCTGAGTGTCTTTACAACTAAAATTTTAGAGCCAAAGTTAATACACCCATTTGATAATTTTGATTTTTAATAGCCTGAATTGTAACTTGGACCATCAGGTCTGCACATTCTCACAAAAATCCTTTTTTTACCAGTTCAGCCCCAAAGTTGGTCAGTGGGCCATCACAAATGTTCATAAACACATGCAATTTTTTGCAAATTAGGGGCAGCATGAAGTGTGCCCATTTTCTCTGTCAAATGCTGGATGATATGCCAGTATGGCATTCTTTATATACTAGGACAGTGATACTAGGACAGTGGTTCCCAATCTTTTGTGATTGCATGCCACTCTCGAAGTTCAAGATTCATGGCAAGCTACTCTGGGCAGAGCAGCAGAACTGGAAAAAGGCACAAAAACACACCCACAGCTGCTCATGGGAGAGCTTGGTGAGTTTTAACCTTTTCCTTGCTGGTTCTAAGTCATTCTCTCTGTTTCATACACTCTCCTCCTTTTCAATGGCCGTTTTTACATGGACACCCCCCACCCGCTCGGTGTTCAGGCAGGTGTTGGGGGTGGGGGCATCCATGTAAACGGCTGGCAGTGGGTGGGGGGCTGGGTGTACGCTGGGTGTGCATCCATGTAAACACCAGAGGTGGTGGGTGTTTGTGCATGCACGCTCCCAATGCACACCCACCTACACCCATCACCCACACATCTCCACCCACGGGGCACTCCAGAAAACTGGAGGGGGCCCCGTGGGTGTAGATGGGTGTAGGTGTGTGTGTGTCCATGTAAACGACCACACACACACCATGACAAAACACCCATTCCCCCACCCACCTCTGTCCATGTAAAAACAGCCAATATATATTTGTTCATTAAGCTGCCTTGAGTAATATGAATGGCGCTGTGAGAACCATGGGTTGAAAATCACTGCACTAGTAGATACTTGCTGTGTTGTAGCCTACAAAAAAAACTTGGTCAGTGGTCTCTCTTTATGGAAAATGGAAATATTATATCCATCTTTCTTTTTTTTCAAAACGGTGTCCATCCATCTATCTATCAATCGACCAGCCAGTCAGCTTTAATGGGATTCCATCCTTGTCTGATTTAATTTTTCTTTTTTCCCCCCTAGAATGGGCAAACTTTATTTAGTTCAAACTGATTTAAAAAAAAAAAAAAAAAAAAGGATCTGGGCAACACACTTTAGAAACTTGAGAACACAATTAGCTTTGAGTACAGAAAATAACATATTTCTTTAGAACATCTCTCCCTATGGGTGCTGGGAGAGAAAAGTGACGGAGCGTAATTGAAACACACACACCCCCCCCCGCTCCTCCCACCCCTTCCGAGCCTGTTGGGCAGGGGGTGTGGTGACTTCAGAAAGGGATGGCCACAAAAGGACTCAGGTGACCAATCCCCTTTCCGAGTGCAGTGATGTCAGAAAAGGGGTGAGGTCAGGACAGTAAGGTGTGGGACAGCCCCACTACCACACACCCCTCCAACATGGCCACATCCCCTCTCCAACACTGTGAAGTCACAGTATTTGGAAAGGGGCATGGGGGCCATGCTAGAAAGGTGCAGGCGAAGGGGCTGTCCCGCGATCTGCGCTCCTAAAAAATTCTGCAGGTGCCACTGTCCCTCTCCCTGTCCATTTTTCTCCATCCAAATTTGTCTATTTCTCTCACATTTTGCAGTCAGCATAAATGTAAATGGCAACAACAGAACGCCAACCCTCCTCACTCAATGCTTCACCACTACCTCGGTTGCTTCTTGTTATCCCCCTGACACCCAAGTTCACATGAGTCCCTTTTGGGTGCTTTATCTCCCTCACACCAATGCTGTGTCCTGACCTTGTGGCTACTTCTTCATAGTACCCAATGCACCCAAATTCTTTTTTTTTTGTTTCCTTTTTTAAAAAATTATTTTTATTATTTTTCAAAGTTATACAATAACCAATATCTTATCTGTATGTCTTAACATAAATTTCGTCTCTGGGGGACCTAGGGTTACAGCTTCGGTCCCTGTTTATCTATGTTATCGACAACTTTCATATCTTAGTTAAACATAGTGAAACCTGTTTCTCGCTCAGCTTGATCTTGGCTTGGATCAAGTCCCATATGTAATTCCACACCGCATAAAACCCTTCTAAGTCTGAATGCAGTTCTACTTGGATTCTCTCCATGGTGAGTGTCCACCATAGTCTTTGTTTCCATTGTTTAATTCATGGTTTTCTTGTGGATTTCCAGTTACTAACTATGGCATGTATCGCCGCCAGTCTAAGTCGTTGACACACCATATTCCTTTCCTTTCTAATTTGCAGTTCTGTATGGATTCCTATTAGAGCAAACTTCGGTGTGAATGGTATTTCCTGTTGTGCTATCTGATTCAGGTAAGTCCAGACTTGTATCTAAAAACTCTTTATATGGGGACATAGCCACCAGCAGTGCATTCATGTTCCAACCTTTTTACATTCTTGCCAGCACTGCTGTGGGTATTGCTCGTTCATTTTTTGCAATCTTTGTGGTGTATAATACATTCTGTAAATTGTTTTTATTTGCGGTTCTATAACCGACAGTGATCGTGATGTCTTATGCATTATTTGCCACAGCGCTGCTAATTCTTTTTTTTCTATTTTTTCCTGTATATCTTCTTCCCAAGCTGCCACATACCCCGCATCAGGTATGTTATACATTGTATATAATACTCTTTTAATCTTTGATAGCACTTGCAGCTGAGAGGGGTTTCTATATAATACTTTTTCTAGTTCATGTGCTGTTCGTAGGTAATGTGTTTTATTTTGTTTTTGTGTATATTTGCTTCTAATTTTTGCATATACCATAAAGTCTGTCTTATTTTCAATTTTTTGGTTTATGGTGTCTAGATTTAAAAACTCTTGTCCCACAAACAAATGTGTAGCCCATTTTAATCCTTTTTTTTCCCATTGCTTTTTTAGGGTTGTAGGAATCCCCGCTGTTTTGCTCCAATTACCAAATATAGGTGTGAAGGGTGATTTGTCTGTTAAAATTTCTGCTTTTTTAAAGCATGTTTCCCAAATTTGTAACGTGTACTCTATAAATGGATGCTCACTTCCTCTTGGAGTCTGCACCTGCTGTCCATCTGTTAGTACGTCAACATATGTATTTATTCCATAGTATTCTTTTTCAATTTCAATCCAGTCTGGATTTGGCTCATTTTGGTACCAAATTTTTATTCCTCGAAGGGCCGAAGCCCAGTGATACATTTTTATATCTGGCATATTTTGACCCCCTTTATCCTTTCTTGTATACAATATTGATCTTCTAATCCCTCTTTATCCCCTCCCCCACCAAGTCCCCCCTTCAACTTCAACTTTAAACAATCCCTCTAACCTTCACCAAGGGGCCCCCTTAACTAGAGTAACGTGCGATACAGGCTCTCCACTCCCTCCCAACCTTTATTTATCATAGTATTCCTTGGGGACTCTGATCGGTAAGGCAAATGATGTATAGAATAACTTTGGTAGTAAGGCCATTTTTACTAAATTTATTCTGCCTCGCCATGAAATTTGTAGTTTTTCCCACTCCTCCTCTTTCCTTTTAACTTCTTCTAATAGGGGGGCAAAGTTTAGTTTATATAAGTCTTTCCATTTTTTTGGAATATTTATTCCCAAATATTTTATATGACTATCTTGTATCTTGAAAGGTGTGGCCTTTTGTTTTTCTGTTGCATTTAGTTTTTCCTCATGGAAGAGTAACATTTGGGATTTGTCTATGTTCACTTTATACCCCAATACTCTACCAAATTGTGTGATGATTTCTATTATTTTTGGGATGGATGTAGGGAGATCAATTAAACTTAGCATCATATCATCTGCATACAATGCTACCTTAAATTCCTTTTGTTGCATCTGTATACCTTTAATTTGCTACTATGCTCTTATTGCTATGGCAAGAGGTTCGATACCTATATTAAATAAAAGTGGTGATAGGGGGCATCCCTGTCGGGTGCCCCTAGTCAGTTTAAAGTCAGCAGTTGTCTTTCCATCTAATATAATTTTGTCTCTGGGTTTCTTGTATATTATCTGAAGCCACTTAAGGAATTGTCCTTCCATACTCATACGTTTCATGGTTTCCAGCAGAAATCTATGTTCCACAAAATCGAAGACCTTCTCTGCATCCAATGAGACGATGGCCGCTGGTTTATTTTTTGACTTAATGTATGTTATGAGGTCAATAACTTTTTGTATATTATCTATGCCTAGTCTCCCTGGCATGAAACCTGTTTGATCCATTTCTATTACTTTGGGTATTATTAATTTTAATCTGTCTGCCAGGATTTTTGTAAATATTTTTGCGTCTGTATTGATTAATGAGATTGGCCTGTATCCACTACACAATTCCTTGTTTTTTCCCTCTTTTGGGCAAAGCATAATATTGGCCTCATAGAACATGTCTGGCATTGTCTGTTGTCTAATTGTTTCATTAAATACTCTTTTTAATATTGGGGACAGGCTTTTTGCGAATGTTTTGTAAAATTCGCACAGATATCCATCTGGTCCGGCCGCCTTATTTTGGGGTAGCTGTTTAATAGCATCATTAATTTCTTTTTCTTCCATGTCTCTGTTTAGAAACTCTTTTGGGGCCTGGTTGATTTTTGGTATCTTAATCTTATCTAAAAACTTGTTTATATTCTCTTGGGTGGGCTCTGCAGATTTATATATATTGCTATAGAATTGAAGAAAACATTGCTCTTTGTCTGTGCCCTTTAGCATGTCTGATTCTGGATTTTGTCTTATGTATGGAATGTCTAGTTTTTGTCTCTTTTTCTTTATCATCCATGCCAAGACCTTATCTGCTTTGTTTGCCTTTTCGTAATAATATGCTTTGGTATATTGCCCAGGAAGAGACTCTCCCCCTTGGTGAGAGCAAGGGGGTGGAATAGAGGAGGGCTTCTCCCTGGTGGCAGCAGGGTGGAGGTGGAAGATGTTTGGAAGGATGGCTAACACTACCTGTGTGTAGGTGTTGGGAGACTGTTAGATGGATGGAGGGCATATTGTATGATTTATGTAAGGGTTAGGGTTGGGAGTTGTTAATTGGGGATTGTTATTGTATTTATGATGTATGATTGTATTATGTATTACTGTATTTTGCTTGTTGTAAGCCGCCTCGAGTTATCTCTTGATAAGAGAGTGCAGGATATAAATTAAAAGTGGGTGGGTGGGTATATCTAAGTTTGTTTATTGTGGCTTCTGTTTCTAATAGATTTATCTGTGTTTTCATCTCAGCTATTTTCTCTGCATTTATTACTGGTTGTTTTGCTAAATGTTTTATCTGTAGGTAAAGATGACTAATTTGTGCCCCCTTTTCTTTCCTTAGGTGAGCTCCCAGTGAGATGAACTGTCCTCTAAGGACTGCTTTTGCTGTACCCCATATGGTCATTATGGACATACCTGGCTGATCATTGTTCTGCATGTATTCCTGTAACCCCTCTTGAATTTTTTCCTGAATCCATTTATTACTTAAATAATTTTTTTTTGAGTTTCCAAGCCTGTGTGGTTTCTTTTTTGTTCAAGTTTGTATTTATCTGTGCTTCTATCGCATTATGGTCTGAGAAAGGTATAATTTGTATATATGCTCTCACACAAATAGGTAACAGTTCCTTATTTACCAGAATATGATCTATCTTGGATGATGTTTTATGAGGGTTCGAATAAAAGGTAAATCCCTGCTCCTGTGGATGGAATGCTCACCAGATTTCTCTCCACTGATTGTCTTCAATTGCTTTTTCTATTTTCTCTTGTTGCTTGTTTAAGGGTGCCTTAGTAAACAGATCCAGGGATGTCAGTGGGGAATTAAACTCTCCACTTACAATAGCTCTTCCTTCTGTTGTTTCTGTGATCTCTGGGATTAGTTTAGTTAGGAAGGCCCTAGTGTTATTATTGGGGGCATACACTGTTGCTATAGTGTATTTTTCCTGACTTTTCAGTCCCTTTAGTATTAATACTCGGCCTTGGTTATCTTTGTTAATTTATTTTATTTGCATATTCAAGGATTTAGATATTCCTATTAGGACCCCTGCCTTTTTCCCCCCACCCCATTTGTGAAGAATATTTTATATTCTTTATTACTAAATCTAAAGTTATCCTGTGCTATCAGGTGCGTTTCTTGCATCATGAATATATGTGGCTGCGTTTTTTTTATACATTGCCATACCCTCCTTCGTTTTATAGGATTGTTAAGACCACAGACATTGAAGGATATTACTTTAAGACTATCTATTTGCGTGGTATCGGTTTTCTTTTCTTTGCTGCATTACCTTTTCCATTCTCTTATAATAGTTCCAGTGTGGGTTTTTCATTTATTTTTTTTCAGATCCCTTCCATTTCACTCTATTATCTTTCTTGTATTCTTTCACTATGTCTATGTTATTCTTATACTTATATTCTACTCTACTTCCCTTAGTTTCTTTCCCCCTCCCCCCTGAACCCATTTTTATAACAATCCCTCGATCCCTCTTTATCCCCTCCCCCACCAAGTCTCCCCTTCAACTTCAACTTTAAACAACCCCTCTAACCTTCAGCAAGGGGCCCCCTTCACTGGAGTAACGTGCGATATAGGCTCTCCACTCCCTCCCAACCCTTATTTATCATTTTTCATTTTCAAAAAAACCCCTCACATCTTATATATTTTTCATTGTGTTTCTATAGTCACCAACATTAATTGTCCAGTTTCTTGCTGCTTGTTAGTCCTCTCTCAATTATTTTCTTTAAAGTTTTTTTCCATGAATCTTTGCAATTCCTCTTGCTGTGTAAATTATCTTCTTCTATCTTTAAAGATGAAGGAGAACTTTGCAGGGAAGAAGACTTGAGCTTTTATTGCCATTTTTTGAAAAATGTCTAGGTATTTTCTCCAAGCTTTTCTTTTCTGTACTGTCTCGAAAGCAAGATCTGGGAAAATTGATATCTTATGTCCCTGAAAGTTCAAATCTTTGGTGTTTCTGGCAGCCCTGAGTATATCCTCTTTTGCCTGGAATCTAAGACATTTTACAATCAAAGCCCTTGGGGGATCCTGGTCTTTAGGTTTGGGGCGGAGGGACCTATGTGCTCTTTCTAGCTCCAGTGGGTGTAAATCCTGTTTTTCAGGAAATATTTCCTTCATGACTCGCTGCACTAGGTCCCCCACTCCCACCACTTCTGATCCTTCTGGTACCCCCATTATTCTTAAATTATTTCTCCTGGAGCGATTTTCCAAGTCCTCCAGTTTATTCTGTAAAGTCTTTACTTCAGCTTCTGTGGGAGCTGCTCTCTGTTCATTGTTATTCTCCCTGTCCTCCTGCTCGCTTACTCTGTTCTCCACTTCCTCAATTCTCTTTGTTATTCCTTCCATTTGTGATTTTAGTTCCCCCCAGGCCTGTTTTGATTGCCGTTATTCCCTCTTTGTTTATCCCTAGATCTTCTTTAATTGATTTAAATAGTTCTAATACTTGCTGTATTGTGGCTGGGTCCCCGGTGCTGTGTTGTGTTACTGGTGCCGCCATTTTGTTGATCGGGGCCTCTCCCCTTCGTGCGCTTTGCCGCGGGAGCCCGGTCTTTTCAATTATAATTTCTAGTTCGTTTTTTTTATTCAGGCTCATTCCCTTTTTTGTTGTGACTATTTTTTTTCTTTTTTACTGAGGCATTTACCGCTTTTTTTTCCTTTCTTGCTTCGGGTCGGGAGGGAGCTCAGCCACACACGTCTGATCACTCGCGCATGCCCAGACGACCCCCCTGATTTAATTTTTCAAACTTATTATACTTTAAAGTATTTCTTCTGGCTGCTTAAATGTATTATGCTCATGTGGAAGGGAGTGGTCTCTATGTCCTTGCAAATGTCTTATTTCTCCCTCAAGTACCAGCTGAACACAAGTTTCCTTTGCAGGGCTCTTCCTGGTAAATTTTCGAAATACACCTGCCAGACAACCTCAAAGCCTCTCAGACTCACTGCAACCCAAGAGAGTTCACAAAGCGTAATCTGGATGTGAACACTGAAGTGGGCGGGGGAGAAAGGATGACTGGAGTGGAATGCCTCATACAGCAATCTGAAACTATCGAACAAGGGAATATTTCACATTTTTATCTGTTACATCTTAATTAGGTGCAGTGGCTGTATAGCCAAAAGGGATGGGGGGAGGGGACACTTTAGCAGCCACAAAATATATTTTAAAGCCAAGCAACTAAATTAAATTTGAAAACGGATGACTTTGTGACCTTTACCAAAATCACACTTCATCAACATGTCAGTAAGAGAATTTTTTTTGACTTTCTAAGTTTGAATATATAACTGGCAGTGGTTAATATAAGATGTTAGCATTGCAAAAGGCAAAATTCATTCCAGGCACATACAGAACTTTACTAGCTTGGTAACTGTGTCCTCGTTTTAAGTGATCAAACTGCATATTTTACAGCTAGGTTTTCATCTATCTTGGTGAAAAGTTACGTATTTTTAATGACTGGGCTGACTATTTTGCTGACTAAGCATCATAGTGTTTCTTTCATTTAGCTGCATGTTTTTCTGTTACATAAAATGGTTGGCTTCCTTGCTGAACTTGCTTCATAGCTTTCTTCTCTGTTGTCATAGGCCACTTGTCCACTTGTCCAGCGATTCTCCCGGCGGGGAATGTCTGGGCCGGGAAAGTTACACCAAGCTCCGCATGTGGACACGGGTCATCAGCTGTGTCCAGCAGCTTTTTTTCCTGCTGATGCTTTCAGCTCCGTGCCCATATGCAGAACTTGGCATAAGTTTCACAGAGGAGAGATTCCCCACCGGGAAAATCCCCGGCCCCAGTAACGTGGGCAAGTGGCCAGAGTGTCTGCAAAGTTTCTTCCTGTAGAGCTGCTCCAGGTGATGAATGGCCTAGTTAATCTGTCCTCTCCTACGTGAACTAGAGTCATTCATTGCCATTCTGCCATTTTTATTAACTCCTTTGCAAAGAAAATCACTTGCATCCATCACAACCTGGGTGCAGCTACTTCAAATGCAAAGGCAGAGATTGGGGTTGTGAAAGCTCAGCCTTGCCCTGTTTATTCGGATCTGTTTCAATTGGTGTCACCCACTGATGCAGAGGAAATGCTTGGAGCGATGCAGGCAACCAGTTGTGAATTAGATGCTTGCTGGTCCTGGCTGGTGAAAGCCAGCTGGGGGATACTGGGACCATTACTGGGTTGCAACACTTCTCTTTGGGAGGGTAGGTTGTTGGACACCCCAAAAACTGCAGTGGTTAAGCCCCTGCTCCAGAAACTTTGGACTCCCTAGCCAACTTTTGTCCTATCTCTAACCTCCCCTTTTTAGAGAAGATTATTGAATAGGTGGTTGCACAGCAGCTTCATGCTCATCTTGATGCTCTCAGATTTCTAGACCCATTTCAGTAAGGTTTTCATCCGGGGTATAGCATGAAGACTGTGCTTGTGGTCTGGATTGCAGAGGAGATCCTGAGGGGACAACAAGTAATCTCCCATCACCGCCCGGTGGGACCTCCCCAACAGGAATGAATAGAACCCCTCAAGAGCAGTCCCGCGCACCCCTGCTAGGTCCTGCAGTCATGTCAACAACACCTCATGGCCAACTGTATCAAAGGCCGATGTAAGGTCAATCAGGATCAACATAGCATACTTCCTTTTGTTAATCTCCAGGCATAGATCAGTTGATCTTTGATACAGCTGACGATGAGGTGTTGTTGACATGGCTGAAGGACCTGGCAGGGGTGTACGGAACTGCTTGAGGGGTTCTATTCATTCCTGTTGGGGAAGTCCCACCGGGCGGTGATGGGAGATTGCTTGTTGTCCCCTCAGGATCTCCTCTGTGATGTCCCACAGGGTTACATCTTGCTCCCTCTCTTGTTCAATGTGTATCCGAGGCCACTGGGTGAGATCATTCGGAGGTTTGGAGTGAAGTACCATCAGTATGCTGACGACACCCAGCTCTCTTTTTCATCCAAATCAGATTCTTCAGTCTTGGTGCTTACCCAATGTCTGGCTGCTGTTGGGGACTGGATGAAGGTGAGCCAGCTAAAGCTGAATTCAGACAAGACTGAAGTGATGATGGTTGGCCAACCTTGTGACTTGGAGGGGATTGGAACTCTTGTCATTGACAGGGCCTGGCGCCCTCTGGCTACCCAGGCTCATAGCCTTGTGGAGTGCTTATGGATCCCTTGCTGCACCTGGAAGACCAGGTTGCAGCGGTAGCCAGGAGCACTTTTCACCAACTCCATCTTGTGAGGAGGCTGTGCCCTTTCTTTCTGATTCAGATCTAGCCACCATCATCCATGCCTTCATTACCTCAAAGCTAGATTACTGCAATGCCCTCTATGTGGGGCTCCCTTTGGTGACTGTTCAGAAGCTGCAGCTGGTGTAGAACATGACAGCCTAGCACCTTTCATGGACGGGTCATTGTCAGTACATTACACCTCTGTTTTACAGTCTGCACTGGCTCCCTATAGATTTCTGGGAACAAATCAAAGTGCTGGTTTTGACCTTTAAAGCTCTAAACGGCATGGACCCCATATATCTGAAAGTCTGCCTTTCCTACTGTGCTCCACCACAACCGTTGTGGTCATCCAGGAGTGCTCTTGCAGGTACCACCTGCCAATCTTGTTCATATGACAAGAGCCCACAGAGAAACATTGGCCATTTTCACATGGAGTGGAGGTGGTGGCGGGTGGGCGGTCCGTTCCATGGACACCCACCTATGTCCACGCACGGAGCATCTGCCATTGGCGTCCGTTGCTCCGTGCATGGGTGATGGATGGAGGTGGGTGGGGCGAGCCCTCCGTGGAGATCCCAGGGACACACACCCACCCGCCCACTCGCACACATGAGTCGTTATCAGCTGCAGCCTCAATATTGTGGAACTCCCTACCCCTGGAGGTCTGTCAGAGCCTGAGCATATTCTGGAGGCAGTGTAAAACCTTTCTTTTTGGCAAAGCATTTGGCAGGTGGGAACAGTGGTTTGGGTGGGTGGGTTTAGAGGTGAAGGTGGAGGTATTTGTTTGTTTTTAAAAAGGGATTTAAATCTATTTTAATGTATTTTGTTTTTAATATTGTAAGCTGCCCTGAACCTTAGGGGAAAGGTGAGGTAAAAATTTAAGTAAGTAATAAATAGAATTTAATGGGATTTATACCCATGTGAATGAGAGCAGTATTGGGCCCAAAGAGTTTAACTTTTTCAATATTCCATGAGTGCAGATGCTCCCTTTCCTGACTGCTTATGGCAGATTCCATTTCAGACTTTATTAGTTGTACTGCAATGCTTCAGGTATTGAGTTTTCACACACTATGCTGATCAAGCTGTATGTTGTGGCAAATGACTTTTCATATACTTTGCAGATCAACTTGTATACTTTACTGACCATGAAGGTAGTGTAATGTCTGATTTGTGCTAATTTGCTGATTCAGCCACACATTTAATCTACTGACATTTACACTTTTATAGTTCAGTATTCAGAAAGGTACTTTCCTAATCAGGATGTAAATTTATTGAATAGAATTTATGTCTTCTTAAGTTTACTTATTCTTTATGTATTCATATTTGTGCTCTCTTGGAAATTTAGATTTTATCCTTACTATATAAAACTAGATTATGTTTTGTCAATGCAGCTTGCATTATGATTTTATTCACTTTTCTTTTTTAAAATACACCAACTCAAGCTGTGTTCCCTCTGTAACTTTCAATAGAATCAGTGTGAAATGTTCTCATTGAAAAGGAATGTCACAAATCCAAATTGAGGTAGCAAGTCCTGATGTTCTTTCTTCATTGTAGTACAATTTTTGACCTCTTGTCCACCTTTCAGCATGCCACTGGGAAGGGGAAAGGAGAGGTCTGAAGCCTTTTGAGGCTGTACAAGTAAGCATCCTATTGATGATATGGGGAAAGAATAATCAAAACTCCCTAGTAGGCCATTTGTCATAAGAACGTAAATAGTGCCATACTGGGTCAGACCAATGGTCCACTGATAGTGGCCAATCTTGGTTGCGTGGGAGAAGTATCCAATAAGGTCACAATACGCAATCCATTCCCTGTTCTCCGTTCCCAGCTCCCAAAAGTAAGACATTATGTCTCCTTATTGTGCGAAAGGGCAAACAACAGTTTCCGATTTACTTTCTCCATGCCACCCATGATTTTAAAACTTCTATCATTTTCCCTCTAAATTGCCACTTCTCCAAGCTAAACAGTCCCAACCTATTGACCCTTTCCTCATACGGAATGCAGTCCATCCCTTGTATCATCCTTGTTGCCCTTCTTTGAACCTTTTCCAGCTCTATTATATCTTTCTTGAGATGGGGCAACCAGAACTGCACATAACATTCACGGTAGGGTTGTACCAAAGATGTATAGAGCAGATTTATGATACTTTCCCTTTTATTTTCTATTCCTTTTGCAATAATGCCTAGTATTTGGTTTGACTTTTTGACTGCTGCTGCACAATGAGCTGATATCTTCAAGGAACTATCCACAATGACTTCAAGATCTTTCTCCTGAGTGTTTACACACAGATTTGAACCTAGCATCATGTATGTATAGTGAGGATTATTTCCCCCTATGTGTATCATCTTGCACTTATCGACACTGAATTTCACTTGCCATGTTATTGCCCATTCACAGTATTCACGCAAGGTCCCTATGTAGTTCTTCAGTGTCTGCCTGGGTCTTAACTATCTTGAATAATGTTGTGTCATCTGCAAATTTAGCCACCACACATTTTACCCCCTTTCCAAGATAATTAATGAATATGTTAAATAATACTGATCCCAGTACTGACCCATGAGGTACCCCACTATCTACTTCTCTCCAACTTGAAACATGAAGATTTATTCCTACCCTTTGTTTCCTATCTTTTAACCAGCTACCAATCCATGGCAGGACCCTTCCTCTTATCCTGTGACTATTTAGCTTGCTCAAGAGTCTCTGGTTACGGACCTCGTCAAATACTTTTTGAAAATCCAGATATACTCTATCAGCCTGATCACCCCTATCCACATGCTTGTTGACATTCTCATAAAATTCTAATAGATTAGTCAGGTATGACTTCCCTTTGCTAAAGCCATGCTGTTATTTACCCATTCAATCATGCTTGTCAGTATGCCTAGTAATTCTGTTTTTAATAATGGTCTCCACCAGTTTGCCTGGTACTGACATCAGGCTTACTGATCTGTTATTTCTAGGGTCACCTCTGTAGCCCTTCTTAAAAATTGGTGTTACACTCCACTCTTCTGGCACAGAGAGGGATTTTAGCGGTAAGTTACATATTACTGATAGTAGTTCAGCAATTTCAAATTTGAGTTCTTTCAGTACCCTTGGATGCATACCGTCTGGCCTGGGTAACTGCTACTGCTTAAATTGTTGAAATGCAATAAGACCTCTTCTGGCATGATACTATTTTCAGATAATTCCTCAGATTCATCACCAACAAAAAAATGGTTCTGATGTAGGTATCTCCCGAACATCCTCTTCAGTAAAAACAGATGCAAAGAACTGATGGGCGTGTCATCTTTGAGCGTCTCCTTTGTTCCCTGGTCATGTAGTGGACCAACTGTCTCTCTAGCAAATTCGCTAGCTCTGATGTACTTTGGGAAAAAAAATTGCTATTGGATTTTGTATCTTTAGGAAGTTGTTCCTCAAATGATATCTTGGCTTGTTTTTACACTTTCTCTGCCAATGTGTAGAGAAGCTCTACATCTAAGCTCATTCTTATTTACCTCATTTGGAATACTTTTCCATTTTTTTAAGGATATTTTCTCCAATAGCTTCCCTAATTTCACCATTCCTTTTACCTCCTTCCTAGAAGCCTAAATCTAACCTCCAGAACCTCCTTCCTACACCTTCCTATGTCAACTGGTACCAACATGGACCACGAGAACCTCCACAGTACTCACTAAAATCCTGTCTAGACGTTGTGTGAGGTCCACTATCTTTGCACCCGGCTACCAACTGACTGTGTGGTCCCTCACGACTGTCACAAACCCAGCCATCTGTATTCCTAATGATCAAATCACCCACTACTACAGCCATCCTATTCCTGTCAGTGGGGTTCCCTCTCCTGAAGAAGTATCATCAGTGCGAGAGGACACTATGACATCATCTGAAGGGCAGGTATTTTTACATTTAATAATGTAAAAAGTCAGGGCAGTGATTACATTACTACATTCTTCCTTCTTCCCAATTAATTTGGTTCTCTGGGTGCAGTAGGACAGTTTTAATATTTTACAAGCTTGTCTAAAGTCTCCATTTTAGTAACAATCGTAAGATACACACAGAGCATATGAAAAGAAATGTAGCTGAATACGAAGGGGGTTTTAGGAGACAGGCAACAAAGCATCTCAAAGTGACTTGCTTGTTGGTAGCTGTGACAGGATGAGGCTTGAATGTGGTGGTGAGTGTTGACAGGATCATTGCCACTAGTAACTTTCAGTCATGGGAATTAGCATCTATTCAAACTCTCCTTTATTCTTTCTACAGTCTCCACTCTCATAAACAGGCACAATCTCAAGCACAGTCTTAGCCAGGCCTTCAGCCTCTGGCTGCTTACTCAGAGTCGTTAACTTCTAGCCAGGGCAGGCAGTTTACCTGAGCTCCTCTCAGGTCTGAGTGCCAGAGCAAACTGAGCCACTTCCTCTGGCTGGCTCACTTTATAGTTCAGGGCTGGCTCCTGCCACGCCCACTTCCCCAGCTGCTTCCTGTCATGCGCTGTTCTGTCAGTTAATAGCACCTGCAACTCAGCTGGCACTCTCTCCTTACTGGTGCTAGCTTTCTTAAAGGGCCAGTAGCAATGTAACCCTTCTCAGCCTTTCATAGGCAATAACCCTTAGGGACTCATCTCTGTTACAGTAGCCAATCAAGCCCAACACATTATTAAAGAAAGTGCATGTTAAATGTGTGTGTCCATTAGTCCACTTGTGGAGGTAGGGTCTCCTGAGGAAGACTAATCAGATATGCTAGGCTGTTAACAAAGGGGAATGATTTCATTTATCCTGCAGATAAGGTCCTTAAGCTGCAATAGTTTTGTTTTTTAAAAAATAGCAAACTAAGAGGTGGCCAAAAAGTTAAAGAATGTTTTTTTTAAAACCACAAAGCATCTATGAGAGTAATCTCTCACATTCCTAGTAGTACCAGGCTAACACCTCAGACTTCAGATTAAATACTTAAAATGAGCATGGCAGACAAACTTTCTGAAATAGAGTTATATGCAGTCTGAAATGAAGTCTCCAGACAACAGATCTACACAGAGATCTGTATAAATGTTCAAGTTTATATATGATTTAAAATGTGTCAACAACAACAAATCATTTGAAAGTCCAAAGATATATCTTTAGGGAAGAGAAATAAATTTTAAAAATCACATTAATCTCCCACTGAACCTTTACAAAATTTAACCTAATGTAAATTGGAATCCTCGTTATATTTAATGTCCCTTACATTGGTCAGAAGTATCTTAACAGCATCACACGAGAGCAGCTGGAGTAAAGTAGAAGAAATACCCAAAGTGGACCACCAGTGAAAACAGGATGAAAATAACGAGGGCCTGGAATCTCTAAAGATGAGGAGTTTTAAGGAGGAAAAGGGAATGACCAACCATTTCTCAGGCAACTTGTATTCTAAAGGGGAAGTACCTTTGAGACTTGGCCAGTAACTCTACCTGGCTGTGAGAAAAAAGCAGATATTTTAAACAACTATTTCATTATTTCTGTTAATACAAATCTTGATTCAACCCTTCTTTGCTTATTTAAAAAACAAGTAAAACAAGGTTTGAAACCAATGAGTTGATTTCCTAATGGTAAGAGCTGTTCCTAATGGTAAGACACTGGCTCAAGGAAACAGGGTAATTTCAGATGTGGCAGGCCGAAAAGGGATCCGTCTTGGATTCCGGTCCGTGATCAGACCGGCCGTCCTTTAGATGCGCCGGCCTGATCTCTGAGGGGGATCGGGGAGGGGTCGTTCAGCCCTGCCCCCCTGCGGTCTCTCGGCTGCCTGCCCACGGGGAGACGAGCGGGTGTAGTGGCCAATGAGGCCGCTGAACCCGCCCCCATCCCGTGGTTGGGGCCTGATTCTGGGATGGGGCTGGCAAGCAGACGTGCATCGCGGCCACTGCCAGCCCCTTCCTGGATTGTGGCCAACCTAACCACGGTTCTGGAGGTGAGGCCAACCTAGGGTGTTTTCAGACGTTACACAATCACGGTCAACCACAGACAATTCCCTGTGGTGGCGGATGGTCGCGTAACGTGTGTTTGCTCACCGCCAGATGTTCACCATGGTGAACCACCGGCGGTGAGCAAATTAACTACACTTTCGAGGATGGTCTGGGCACCATCTCCGAAAGCATGGTTAATTGAACCACGGCTCAGAATCGGCGGCCGGTAACGCCTGTTACCGCTGCCGATTCCGGGCCGTGGTCCAGACCCCAGGACGGAATCGGGCACAGCGGCCCCACTAGCTGCTGCGCCCACCCGTCTGTCTCCTGGAGGGCGGCCGGTCTGGGGAGCATGGGGGGGCGGGGCTGCGGGGCTGCGCGGCCGCACATTGCGCCGCGCAGCCCCGCCCCCTCCCCTGATTCCCCTTCGGGATCAGCCGGCTCATCTGTTGACGGGCCGTTTTGATTCTGGCGGGGAATCAAAAGGTGATTCCATGCTGGGGCCAATGGGTGCCCCGTCACGTCTGAAATCACCCCTAACCTCCAGAACCGTCATTCGCTTTGAACCCCGCCAGAAATTCACCGTAGTGAACATCTGGCGGGGTTCAAACAGACGTTCACGGGATCATGGCTACCACTCTGAATGCACTGTGATTCAGGGTGGTTGACTGTGATCCCGTCACATCTGAAATTACCCAGGTATGAGATGATAGATCATATTTGCTTCCTGGATTCAGGAAAACAATTTAAAAAAAAAGAATCATATAATTGTGACTTGAGAATCTGGCTAGATCTCAGAATGTTTTCCAACATCTTGTATGGTTTTTTTTTTGTGTTCCCGCCCTCCCACCCCGTCCATATTGACTAGATTAAGACACAGGTGAAACTTGAATTATTGTAAGGCTCCTTTCTTCAGGTTATTCCTAAATAACATTCAGAAGCACCAGCCGGCATACAATAAGAATGATCAAATACATTGCACAGTGCTTCTGGATGGAATTGAAGGTAATGGTCTTGATGCATTGAAGGTAAAACTGGCAAACTGAAGACCCATCACTGTAAGGATCAGACGGTATATAGTGGCACGTTTATATTTTTCTCTTCTCATTTTCAAAAATAAAAGTTTAAAAATAAAATGACGTGTATTTTTATTTGTAGAAATGTTCCACAATTATTCCTGAGTAGCTACAATAAAATCACAAACAAGATTATTTAATTATGGAATATTGGATTTATTACAAATTTTAAAAACCACTTGTTTCTCTCTCTTTTTTTTTTTTCTTTGTTCCTAAACCTTTGCAGTAACTAAAGGCTGTTCTAAAGATTAAACTATAGCTGGAAACTACTTGAAATGCTCTGGTGTAAGAATCCAGAATCCCTTGGTAACCGAATCTGTAATGTAACACAGTTGATCAGGCTTCAGGTCATCTACTAATTGATGGATCTCAGCCAACAAGTTTGGTTGCTACTTTGCAGCATGCACTTACCATATGGCAACGATAGTTTCAGGTCATTAGAGAGGTATCCATTTAGCTATAAATCTCCCCCCCTCATTATGCTCTAATTAAGTTGTATCATAGGCTGAGTTAGAACAAAAATGATAACAAAAAACGTTGATAAGATTAAATCATGATGGGTGATTAATACTCCAGTAAACCTTTAAACTAAAAATACTGTATGCATAGTTCTAAAAGGTCAGTTATATAAAAAAGTTGGTTAACTGAAGTGATTTAAATATACTTAGGACATATATTTAAGAAATATAGCTATAAGGAATCAAGAAGGTAAGATTTAATGAAGAAACCATCATAAAACATATTTCCAAGAATACCTTGGGGATGTTCTATCCTAATATTTTCTTCACCAATATTCTAACTCCAATATCTTAAACTTTAAAATTCTTTGGGAGATCAATTATTTCATCATGTTGTATAACAGTAATACAATTGTCTTTCCTCTTTCTTGGATCAGAAGAAACCAAATTAGCAATGTCTCACTGATCTTTTATTTATACCAGAACATGAGAATTATATAACAAACAACTCCTGAAGCTTTGCAATTGCTTCGGTAAACATTAAACGCTACACAAACACCAAGGCACATGTACAAGAGGGCAAGTATGCTAAAGGTAAACTTACCACAACATCTGACCTCATCTTTCCAAAAGTCTTGATCAAATGTGCATAGTGGTAGTCCTCCATTTGTCTTAAAATGGCTGTCATGCTTGCAACAAAATTTCCCTGTTGGAAAACCAACAAAATGATGGAGTTATAGGAGTAACCAGTTACCAAAATATTATGCCATTGTATGCCAACACCTTCTTTCAACTATGTCAGTAAAATTAACTCATCAAAGTAGAATCCTCATGAGTTTGCCCATGAGTTTGCCCAGACTCCAGAAGCTAGACCAGGGATGGGGAACCGTTTCCATCCTGTGGAAACTTAGTATAAGTTCTAAGCCCCACGGGCCACACACAAGTTGTGGGAGGGCATGCTTAAGGGGTGTATTCAAGAAAAGGAGAACCCAGATCATGGATTTATGCCATGGATCTGTTCCCTACCTTTGTGTGCATGTCCTTATCTTTTCTCCCTTACCCTGAGCTCAGTTTTTCAGTGGATGGAAGTAGGACATAGATCCTGGGGCCAGATTCAGGAACTGAAAAACTTGCCACGTACTACATTTGTCTCCTGGGCCTGAGGTTCCCCTGAGCTAGCAGCTAGCTAATATCTGAGCTAGACACTAAGTACCTAAACTGTAAGAGAATTACTATGACCTTCAATTAATTTTGTTGTACTATACAACACATTTAACAGACGATTTTGACCCATCTTTTTCTAATACAAACCTTTTCCAACTTTGCTGTTTTTTTGGTATTAGAGACTTTAAAATCTAACAGACATGCTATCCAAAAGAAAGGACACTTTTTTGTTTCAGTGCCCATATAATGTACAACAAAGAAATATCTAAAACTCATTCATAGCAATGGATACTGTAAGAATGAGACACTAATATTAATACTATAATCAATCAGAAATGTACTTTGGATATTCCACTATCTTTAAATAGCACATATGTGCTTCAACAAAAACATAAAGCATTAACCATTTAAAAGTCAATATGGCAAATATCAATTTTATTCTTCAAGTTGTCCATTTAGGCCAGAAGCAAGACATGATTAGGTCAAGCATTCTCCCAGTTTAACCTCCAAATCTACAAACATGTACTTGATTGCTTACCTTTGCTGGTGTGAGTAAAGTGAAACATGTATGTTAGTGTTTTTTCTGAATCAGTAACCCATCTATACACAGCTGGCCTTCCCTTCTTCTAAAATGACATACTGTCTATATCTGGCTAATAGCTTTGATCATATGCTTATGCTATCCTAATTCTGTTTGTTTAGCAATTTAAATTATTTTGGAGAATGGCAACAACCGAGACATGAATTTTATGCCCAGGGAAAAGATTATGCTAACTTTGTATTTGAATGGAAGACTAACTTGGGGAAATAATTCGACCTTATGGATTTAGACATGAATTTTTTAGATGTATTAACATTTAGAAAGGAAGTTAAGTTTAGATGAATTTATCTTTCATGTATGTTTGAGAGTCCTTTCCTCTTTAAATGGCTAATTATTGAAGATTAATGTTTGTAAACATGAACCTCCCTCATATTCCAGCATTTTCAGCTCTTGCCAAGAGATCATAATCCTCTCTTTGTAATAGCACAGCATTTCTCTGTGGGAATTACTACGATTATTTAAAGAAGATAAATCACTGCAGAGAAAGATAATTACACAAAAATATCTTATTAATTAGTAAGGAAAGAGTTAGAAAGGACACATGAAGGGTTGGTGTATGTGCCTTATAGTTAAATACTATATTTCCATATGAGATAGGAAGGTTCTCTTTAAAAAACAAAAAAAGTTTGCTAGAACGGTAAACATACACATGGGCGTATCATAATACCAATTAAGGAATTAAACATATCAAAGAATATGCCCAGGTCAGCAATGAAACATAAGGCAGTAAATAATCAGTTGTATCCTAATAAGGCTCCAGTTTAAATAGTAATATACATATGTGCATGAAAATATTGTATTTCTTAACAAGGAATATAATTATGTATAAATAAAACAAAATTAAATTATATACACGTACTAACAATATTTCCTCCCCCCAGCCCCAGCCTTCCCCTGACATCCCCAAAGATAATTCAAACAAAAACAGACTAAATTCAAAACTACAGTGCTTCATAACAGCTGGAAATGTTAGATGGGTGTACACCCCATCCAGGAAAGCAACACAGAGCTACTGCCATCTCTGAAAACCTGTTTATCTTTTTAGTGCTTGCAGCTAGAGTCTGTGTAGAACAAATGCTAGATGCATCTAAAAGGACTACATGATCCAAATAGCCATGCTGGCCTCATTCACGTGCACCTACCGATAAGTATTTGAGTCAGAGTTCTATCTCCTCAACAATGGATCCTAGATGTACAAACTAATCATTATTCTAATGAAGGGAGTAACTATCATACAAGCAGGTGGTGCAGTTGAACCAGGTCCTTGAAGACCAGGTCCTTGAAGACTGGGGACCGACATGCTTCACTAAGTTGTGGGTTATAGGAATAGCTGTGTGGGTAGTTGTGGGTTATAGGAATAGCTACACCAGGCGCTGCTGGTTGGTGCATCAGGATATGGAAATGCATTCCATCATCTACACTGGGATCCCTTACAATCTAGTTATGTTCCTGACTGTAATCCTATTTGGTGGTTTCTGGGGTTGGATGTTTTTTGCTACTTTAGTACACAAACCTCTTAAACATATATAAAGAACGTACCTGTATGACATTCCACAGTACACTATAGCATTACTTTTCATGCCATTACTGGATGCTCACTCCTGCATGAGTCGAGTCCATGCTGCTGGCTCATCTAGGAATTAGTGGAATGAGGGGCAGGGAGGGTGGCGGCCAGATGCAGGGCAGGCTCATAGAATGGAAAAGCTTCATTTTGTATGTGCTTTTTATTTATTTGCTTTTACTATATTTAGTTGTACTATTCAATGCAAATGTTCACCACTGTATAAAATTTCATGACTGAATAGCTCTCAAAGGTAGCCTCTCCTCTCTACGTCTATCTCTGTAGTCAAGTAATCCTTTTGTTCCATCTGTGACCAATACAGAGTATTCTTATTACGAAGACAACTCGATTTGAACTGTCGTAATAGTTAAACTTGTGTTTCACGTATCCTATCAGCTATTTAGCAATAGCTAGTAATGTTATTAAACTTTTATCTTAAGTTGATATTCCAGAAAATACTGTCACCTTACATGGCATATCACTCCAGGCAGTACAAACAAAAATCTAATTTTCTAAAAAATCAATTTCAATTTTACAAGAGTAGTAATTGAAGACCTACATTTATGTAACGAGTACAGCAAAGGGCAACATTTGGGTCTTATTGCTGCCCCTTGCAATTATTAGCTATTCATCCAATGAAACAGTGTCAAGGTTTACACTGCAAGCCCTCCACACATTTCCATACTCACAAAGCATTAAAACAAATACTACAAATGAAATGCTCACTAGCAGCTAATGTAATCACTCCGTACAAACAAGGTGCTTTCAGCATATTTTGTGCAGCTTAATATATTTTAGTTTTTCTCGCACACCGCAAGCAGCCACAGTACTGCTAAAATAATCATTTAAAAACAAAAATGAACATCACTAAGCCCAGCACATTGAGGCACAGGAGGTCTTATGATTCCCAAAGTCATATTCCATGATGTATTCTGCCTGCAAACACATCTTAATAGAAGCAAGAGTAACTCAGTCTTAATAATTTCTCAGTGGTGGGAGAAGGATCAATAACTCAGCCCATTAAAAAAGAAAAAAGAATATATTGTTGACTTCTGTCCATAAAGGATTCAATTACAGCCTGTATTATATATTTTATTTGAAATGGATTTTTTGTAGCATGCAGTTCCAATATATAAATTAAGAGAGGCACCCAATGTCTGATTACTTCCTTTTTAACAAAAATGGCAATGGTAGATGCTAAATAAATAGACTTTGTGAATCAGAGTTCCACAAACATAATATTTCACATTCAAACCTAATGTTTAAATTATGGTGCATGTAGTCCGACACTCCCATCCATGTCTACTCTCCATCCAAAGAGATTAGACAGATTACTAAAGTTGGAAACAGTAATAATTGGTGATTTCAATTACCCTAATATTGACTGGGTGAATGTCTCCTCAGGGTGTGATGCAGAGGTAAAATTTCTAGATGCCATAAATGACTGCTTCCTGATGCAGCCGGTCCTGGAACCTACGAAAGGAGGACCTACTTTGGATCTAGTCTTAAGAGGAATGTAGGAACTGGGGCAAAGGGTAATGGTGGTACAACCACTTGGTAATAGTGATCATAATATAATCAAATTTGGACATAGCTATAGGAGGGAGACTGAAAAAAGAAAAAGAAAAAAACCCACCACAGTAACATTTAACTTTTAAAAGGAGAACTATGAAAACATGAGGAAACTAGTTAGAGGGAAACTAAAAGGCGCAGCTGCGAGAGTTACGTGTGTGAAAGAGGCGTGGAGATTATTTTAAAACATCATCTTGGAAGCGCAGATTCAATGTATTCCACAAATAAAAAAAGGTAGCAAGAGGACTAAACGTCTGCCAGTGTAGCTAAATGGGGAGGTGAAAGAGGCTTTTAGAGCCAAAAAGGTGTCTTTTAAAAATGGTAAACTAGTCCTAATGAAGAAAATAACAAAGAGCATAAGTATTGTCAAATTAAATGTAAAACGTTACTAAGAAAGGCCAAGAGGGAATTTGAGGAGCGACTTGCTAAAGACACAAAAAATAATAAAAAACTACATCATAAAGCAAGAAGCCTGCTAGAGAGTCGGTTGGGCCATTAGACAACTGGGGGTTGAAAAGGGCACTCAGGGAGGATAATGACTTTGCAGAGAAGCTGAATGAATTCTTTCCTTCAGTCTTTAATGCTGAGGATGTTGGGGAGATACCCACGCCAGACCGCGTCTTTGTAGGTGAAGAATTAGAAAAACTGTCACAAATAAGCATGACCCTCGACGAAGTTCTAGAGCAAATTGACAAACTAAATAGTAACAAATCACCAGGACCAGATGGTATTCTCCCCAGAGTTCTGAAGGAACTCAGATATGAAGTTGCAGACCTACTATTGGTAATTTGTAACCTATCACTAAAAACTGCCACTGTACCAGAGGACTTGAGGGTAGAAAATGTAATGATAATATTTTAAAAGAGCTCCAGATGTGATCCTGGAAACGACAGACCAGTGAGTCTGATGTTGGTTCCAGGCAAACTGGTGGATATGATTGTTAGGAAGAGGAATTACTGAACATATTGATAAACATAGCTTAATGGGGGAAGAGTCAACTTGGATTTAGGAAAAAGAAGTAATGCCTCACTAATCTACTGAGATTTTTGAGGGTGTAAATAGGCATTTGGATAAAGGTGAGCCAGTTGATATAGTGTATCTGGACTTTCAGAAGGCATTTGATAAGGTCCCTCATGAGAGATGCTTGAAAAAATTAAAAAGTAATGGGATAAGAGCCAAAGATAGGAAGCAAGGAGTAGGACTAAATGGTCAGTGTTCATAATAGAGACAGGTAACTAGTGGAATGACCCCGGGATCTGTACTGGGACCAGTATTGGGGTGGGCGGGACTGTTCTTGAATGGCTCCATTCTTTCCTGGCCAGTAGAACTCAACATGTGGTGCTGAGTGATTGTTCATCTTCTCCCTGGGACCTCGCATGTTGAGTTCTGAAAGGTTCCATTCTGTCCTGTCTCCTGTTCAACATGTACATACAGCCTTTGGGCAAGGTCATCAGAGGGTGTGGAGTGTGGTGTCATCAATATGCTGATGACATCCAACTCTACCACTCTTTTTAAACAGACTCAAGCCCGTCGGTTTCTGTGTTTTCCCAGTGTCTAACTTCTGTGGGGGACTGGATGATGGCAAGCTGTCTGAAGCTGAATCCTGACAAGACAGAGATGATGCTGGTGGGTGGGGCCACGGGAGTGGTGGCACCCGCCATTGATGGGGTCTGCCCTCCACTTGTTTTCCAGGTCCGTAATCTGGGGTTGCTCCTGGAGTCACTAGAGGCGTGCACCAGGGGCCCATGTCATTTTCTTTTCGTTTTTGTTATTTAAATATGTCGTTTCGTTTTTGTTTTCATAAATATCAAATCTTCGTTTTTGCTTTCATTTTAGTTTTCCATTGGTTTCAATGGAAAACACATTTTCAGCTGTACCTAATTTGGTTTTTCATTATATTTGGCTGAAACATGGCGGTATTGTACCTCCAATGGAAGGCATTATGTGTACCAAATTCCAAAAGGAATGGATAAAGGAATCCAATTTTATATGCACTTGAATTATAATATTTTGCACAAATCTTCATATACATTCTTAGCTTAACTACTTTGCCTCATATTTAATGTAGATAAAACTTGGCCAGTTTACACCCCTTCCCATATTTACTATATCTTCCAACTTTCAGAAGGATTGGATAAAGGGTCCTGGTGTTATAAGCAATTAACTTATAAATGTATGTATGTCTGACTGTAACATCTTTCTAGTCCAACCAGTGTACATGAAATTTGGCTGGGTTGTATCTCACACCTTCAAGATACTCTCTGCCGAATATCAGAAATATGTGAAAAAGGCTCCCAATTTTATATGCGTGCACAGCATATGCAAATGAGGAGCCTATGCCAGGGATTCTCTTTCGTGTCACTGTGGCATACAATCAGTTTGTGATGCCAATTGTTCAGCAGAAATGTCAACCAAATATCCTCATTCTGTGCTGTGACCATCCCAACATCTCTCCCCCACTTGTTAGCTGGGAAGTCAGAAGCATCTGTTTAGGAAAGAGCCAATAGAGATTCTCTTATGTCCTCTGTCTCAGTGCTGCAGGATGTGATTGTGATGATAATTGGCCAGCCTGGATGTGTAAATGAGTTTCCTGATGGCTAGGATTCTATCCCCAAAGTCCCAGTTATGTCCCTTCTATGCCTGACTGAGGGCCGCCCCCTATGCCCACCTCGAAGTCACTACCGATTGGTCCTGTAAAGCTGGAAGCATGCAGTAATTGGCCAGTGAACCCTCCCCCTCCCCCCCCTCAGGTGCCTGTCTCGACTGGCACTGCATGTGTTGCTATTTATCTGAATAATGGTCTTCAAGGGGACAATTTCAATTGCTAATAAGATTGGGGCCCTTTACCAAGTTGTCCTGTAGTTTGGAAGAGATGACTGGGAAAGTATGTGATACATTCCTGCCAAATGTCCTGTAAACACTACAGGATGGAATATAAAAATGTTACAGCTGGAAATGTATTTTCAAGTTAATGTCTTATACCATCAAGACCCTTTAAGCAATCTTTCTGAAAATTGGCAGGAGTATTAAGCTTATGGAGGGACATAATATTCACAGGTTTCATGCACATTGGATGGAGGATAAAGAAGTTGTAGCCATGAATGTGTATGGAGCTTTTCTTAAAATCACAACACTCAATTGCTTCTACAATCGGTTCCCTTTATCTAATTGTTTTGAGAATTGGTACACATAGTGCCCTACATTGGGGGTACAATCTCCCCAAGTTTCATCACAATTGAATACAAAACAAAAACGTTATAGCTGGAAATACGTTTTTCAGTTTTTCCTCTTTATTTCATTGTTTTCGTTTCTCTTTTCATTGTTATTTGTCCTTTTCATTATTGCAATGATAACAAAAATGACAATTTTTGTTATCGTTACTGTAATAACGAAAACTACATGCACACCCCTAGGAGTCACAGCTCTGCCTGGATGTCCAGCTGGCAGCTGTGGTGAAGGGAGCATTTCGCCAGTTACATCTGATGCAACAGCTTTGGCCATACATCTCAGATGCTGGTCTTGCCTCCATCATCCATGCTTTCATCACCTCAAGACTAGACTATTTCAATGCACTCTACATGGGGCTATCCTTGGTGACAGCTCGGAGACTGAGGCTGATGCAGTACGCAGCGGCCCGTTGCCTTACGGGGTTGGATCGCCGTGAGCACATTACACCTGTGTTGTGTTCTTTGCACTGGCTGCCTATGGTCTTCCGGGCCCGTGTCAAGGTGTTGGTTTTGACCTATAAACCCCTAAACGGCCTGGGCTCCGCTTATCTGCAGGATCACCTCACCCCCCAGGTCCTGGATCGACACCTGTGCTTAGCTGGGGGTGCCTTCCTCAAAGTCTCCCAAGTTTCCCGGGTGATGACGATGAAGGGGGCATTCTCGGTGGTGGCACTGCGGCTGCGGAACTTCCTCCCACCGGAGGCTCGTCTGGCTCCAAACCTCCCCTCTTTTTGGAGACAATGTTAGACCTGGCTATTCCACCAGGCTTTTGGCGAGGGAGATGGGTGAAGGGTTGGGGGGGGGGGGGGGGTTTAGCTTCACCTGATATATATTATTTAGGTTTTATACTGTTTTTGTAGTATTTATTGTGTATACTAGTATTTATTATATTTTTATATTGTTATTTTTATATGTTTTAACATGTTGTGAGCTGTCCCGAGCTGTGGCAGGAATAACAGGGAGATGCTCATTGTGACCTGTTAGGTACTACTCCCAAAAGACAGAGGTTGACCACTGTCGGAGACAGGATGCTGGACTTGATGGACCATTGGACTGACCCAGCACAAACTAAGTATGTTCTTATGTTCTTTTGTTCAATAGCAATTGCAAGATTCATGCCAATTTTGTGTGTGTCAGATCAAGGTGGTGTGTTTTTTTTGTTTTTTTTGTGTGCAGAGAATAAGGAAAATGTATATGAGAAATAGATTTGGTCTTTATTTGTGCTGTACTTGTTAAATGGTTTCTCTCTCACACAACACATCCATGAATGGAGGTCAAGTAACAGATCATCTACTAAGCTTTTCATCCAGCACTCACACTTTGCCTTGGTCTTTCTGCCCCAATTCTCTTCCTCTGCAGGTTGGGTGGGGCAACACTGAAGGCTGGGGATAGCAGAGGAGTCAGGGAGCCCCAACCCTCTTACTTTCCCTAAATGCTTTCATTTGGGCTGGGGAGAGCAGGACAGCTGAGTAGTAGGGGACTGCATATTGGAGGAACAAGCTTGATGGATGTGTACAGGGAGACAAGACTGGGGGCATGTTTATGGGGGACAAGGCTGTAAAATGGGTGATGTGTATGCATGGATGAGGCTGGAGGGCAGGCAAGGGTGGGGAGAAGTGTATGTATCAGTAATGGGCAGACATGTGCCCGGAGGGGTGTATAAGGAGAGACAAGTCTGAGAGATCAATCAATCAAACTTTTATTTGTATCCCACACTCCCTCGCTCGCCTATGACGACTCGAGGTGGCTAACAAACAAAAGAGAAATACACAACCAACAATAGCACATAAATCAATAAAATAAATAAATAAATCCTTCCATTTATATTACCCCTCCATATTCTGCCCCTGCTGCCACCAGGGGAGATTCCATAAACTAACCTTACCCTCCTGCTCTCACCGGGAGGGGGGAACCACCTCCAAGCTACTACAATGCCCCTTCAATTCCCACCCCCAATTACTATGAAGCGGGGAGGAGAATCCTCCTCCCCCACTTCAACCACTCCAAATGGGAAAATCCCCTTACTCGCCAATTACCACTCCCACACAGCATTCACGGTAGAGAAGTTAGCTCCCTGCCTCAACCGAAGGGCACAACAAAAGGGCACGCCCCTTGGCCGTGCCCTTTCAGCACGTGCCGTCGGCATGGCCGCCAGTCACACCTCGATTTTGTATCCGTGGCCCAGAGGCTGCCCAACTCAGTCCCCGCCCGCTTGTCAAACAGGAAGCGTTCCAGTTGCTCACTCCATCACCCCAGGTCAATTGCTGTTTTGTCTCGAGGGCACTTCTCCACCTCCCCTCACAGCAAGTCTCAAGAGGGTGGGTGATGTATATCCACAGATAAGGTTGGTAGGCAGCCAGGGATGGAGAGCAGTGTTTGTATGGAGAGCAGGGTACCCAGATGCTAGGAAGTGTATATGGAGGGAGAAGGCAGAGATGGGTGATGTGTATTCAGGGACAAGGTTTAGGGGACAGGCAGAGGTGCAGGATAAGTGTATATATGTTTTTCATATGTGCTTTCAGTTAGGATGGGGAGAACAGGATATCAAAGTACTGGGCGGGGGTGTATGCGGGAGGGACAAGGTTGGTTGGTACGGGACGAGTAGCTTGATCCCCTTATGAGGGCTGTACCTGAGGAGAAAGCAGATGGCAACCAATTCTCAAATTCGGAACCACAGCCCACAGTCAGCAGAATCCCTTTCGAATACAGTATTGTACTCTAGCACATCATATACTATGCCAAAGATTTGCCTGCCCTTAATCATCTGTGTAGCAAGCAGATGCACTTGAGCTGCTGCTTGAGAGGGGAGCTATAAATGAAGAAGAAATGTGGAGACAACTATCAAATCCATAATACTGGAGCAGGCCAGGAGGAGGCTGCTGTCCCCAGCTTCAGTGTTGTCCCCAACCTGCAGAGGAAGAGGATTTGGCTGGAAGTCCAAGGCAAAGCGTGGGAGCATGGAGCCTAAGTTGTAAGCAAGCACAGTATGTAAGACTGTATATCTTCTTTACTGCTTACATGGCTCACAAGTTAAGGCAGGGACCATACCTTACAATTTCCATGACTTTTGGAGCATGGCTGAATTTGAGCCTTAACTCCTCTCTTAAACTGAAGACTTTTTTTTTTATTCTAGAATTTTCTTTAAGGTATTCAAAGTTCAGCAGCCTAAAGTAGACACTTTGATTTTGACCAGTCCATAAATCTGACATGAAAAGTTATGTGTGTGCTACATATTGAATGCATTCATTTAATTTATTTGGATTTTATCCCACCCTATCCCTGAAGGCTCAGAACAGATATCATCATAAAACATAAAATACAAAATAAAACATATAAACCCTCCCACATCACCCCAGCATCTACCCCTACCTCTTGAATGCCTGGCCAAATAAATATGTCTTGTACAGTTTCTTGAAGATTCCCAGGCTAGGGCTTAGATGAACCTCCAAGGGAAGGGAGTTCCAAAGCTGTGGAGCTGCCACCCAGAATGCTGCCTTTCTGAGTGCCCGGGTTGCATGGACCTAGGCCAAAGGTGGAACTTGCAAGAGGGCACTCTTGGCTGATCTTAGGGGCCATAGAGGGACATGAGGAGGAATGTGGCCATTTAGATATATAGGGCATAGGCCATTTAGAGTTTTATAGGTAAAAAACAGCACCTTGAATTGTGCCCGGAATGCTACCAGCAGCCAGTGCAGACTCTGAAACATTGCTGTAATGTGCTCCCGGCTGCCCACCCTGTCAAGAGCCAAGCTGCTATGTTCTGCATGAGCTGCAGCCTCCAGTCTTCAGCGGCAGCCCCATGGAAACTGGAGGCTGCAGTCTCCATGGAGCACATTGCAGTAGTCCAGCCTCCAAGTAATGAAGGCATGAATGACGGTGACAAGATCTGTACTGAAAGAAAGGGACTCAGTCTTCTCACCAGATGTAGTTGGTGAAAGGCATTCCTTGCCACGGCCACAACCTGATGTTCTGGATGCAGCTCGGGATCCAGGAGCACCCCAAGGCTGCAAATCTGAGTGACCAGAGGAGGCCAAAACCCATCAAGGATGGGAGTCCCAATACTAAATGGCTTGGACCCCAGGTATCTGAAAGACTACCTCTTCCCCTATGTCCCAGTGCAGCCTCTGAGGTTGGCTGAGGGCACCTTCTTGTTGTGAGTGCCAACTGCCCATGAAGTTGCTACAATGAGGGCGCACAGGGAGGTGTTTTCAGTCGCAGCCCCATAACTGTGGAATTCCCTCCCCTTGGAGGTGTTCAGGGAGGCAGACTGGTAGGTGTTTGTGGTGGGACAGAGGGTGGGGTGGGTAGGTTTTTGGGATGATGTTGAAGTTTTAAGGGATGTTAATTGTATCTATTGTACTTTGTGTTTCTGATATTGTAAGCTGCCCTCAGACTTCAGAGAAGGGCGGGGTAGAAATACAAATAAATAAATAAATAAATAAATATCCCCTCCAGGTCACAGGGTCAGCCAGCCATCATCACTTCAGTCTTGTACTGCTGCCATAGAAGTTTGTTCACTTAATCTAACAAACATAGCATAAAGAGAGGACCTCTAACGTTTTTCATAAATAGAGTACAACGTAACAGAAAAAAACTTTTTTATGGAGGATCTTTCCTCCCAAAATCCTTGGCAAAAAGTTTCATTTTACACAACCCATGGCCAAAATTAAATGTCCCACTTATACAATTCATGACTTAAAACACACATGAAGAAACAGCATGCTCGTTTTTGAAAGGAAAAGAATGCTATTATTTCTCCTTAGCACTTAATATTATGGGTCATCTGATGATGTGTATAGATGGTATTTAATCACTAACTCAAGTTAAAATTAATTAATGTGAATTTCTAGTCATATCTAATTGCTGTAATCAGTCGAAATACGTTGCCCAGGTTAATACAAAAGTGCAAAAAATGCAAATTTCAAAAAATAGGCACAGAGACTGTGCCTGTGTACATGTCCATGCATGCAATTCAGGCTCCTAGAAGCATAAAAACTCATTTCTGCTAACAGGCTTTTCATAGCATTTGAGAGAACATTACACTCAAGCACTCTCCACTGGTCAGTGTGCAGTAGATTAGAATCAAAGCTATTATTTTGTCATATCAGTGTCTGTGCTGCATTTTAAATGATTTTGACAGAACTTCCTTAAGCTTCTAATAGCAAGACATCCATCTGTATTATAATACGAAAGGAGAGAGGGATAAAAAAAATATATACTCACAGTATTGGAATAAAAATATCTGTCCCCACAATATAAAATCTGACAGTAAATTCAATAGCAGCATGAGAAAAGAAAGTATTTCAAGGAAACTACATCAGAATTTAAACAAGTACAAAATGTTAACATTTGTCACCTTTTTACTGTTTATATGTTGCTCTAGTATTTTTAGACCCAGATCATGCCTTCTTGAGTAAAAAAGGACCAAGGAAATACTATAGAGTTTTTCCTCTGTAGTATTTACAATAAGTTATTTGATAAAGGTTAATTTCCTCTCCCTTGCTACATCTGTAACTAGAAAAAGGCTTCTTTCCCTCATGCTGTTGCCCATCCAGACCCAATAGGTAGGTGTTTCAACAAAGCTTTGACTTTTTTATTCTTCTTTACGCTTTTCATGGAAAACACACTCTTTCTTTTACATATCAAGCTCAAATAAACATCTCACTTGCTGATCAGAAGCAACAACTATGGGCGAAGCCACACGAAATAGAGTGGGGAGGCTACCATGCCTTGGGTAGCCTGACCAACTGTGGGCAGCCGGGCCATGCGATGCAGTACACCATGTGGCCGGTGCCCACCAGATGTTCCCCCTGCCCTGGGGAGAGCAGTTGGTTGCTCTGCGACGCATCCTCGGATTTTTTCCCAGGAACATGTCCCCGGCATGAGTGCTTTGGAGCCCAGGTTCCCCAGCACTCCCGGCCAATTCTTGTAACTTGCAAAGGCCATGCCCTCCGCCCACAGTGCCTATCTCTGAGTGGCGAAGTGGTGTGCTGGGATGACTGGCCGCCTCAGTTCATATGGGTAGGAGCTCTGTGACTCCCTGTTGCCACGGAGTTATTTGGCTTGCCCTGCATGGAGCACTCTGGATTTCCTGGCAGTGCTCTGTGCGGGGCAAGCTTTACCCTCCTTGGAATTTTTCGGAGGACGTGTCAGAGCTGGGGGAAGGACATGGGGCAGTGCCATGTGCCCATTCATGTGGCCAGCACCATGGCCTCCCCCAGTCACTGTGGTAGTGACCAACTCTCCCAGCTTCCCCACAACTTTCTGTCCAGCTCCCCACGCTGGCCCCACAGTCTGGCAGCAGTGACTGCTCACCACAAGACGGAACAGGGATCAGACAGTCGCCGCTCATCTGGCTGCACGCCATGTCTACCTCAAACATAAAAAAACAACCATGAAGCACTCATGTTTGTGAAGATACATGGGAGCTGGGTTTCTAGTGGTTTTTCTGGGTTTCAGTGATATATAATCCTTTCTAAAGGTGGTTCACAAATCCACTTTTGATCCTTGAGAACTATATCTTTGAGTCTCTAGAAATGTGGGAAAACACATCATATAGCTTTATGCTTAGGCTCAAACTCGGATTAACAAATCACAGTGGGTATTATCAAACATAACAATGAACATATTGCAAAGCCATTCTGTGTTGAATTCAGTGACATCGGGCTCAGTCCTATGGTCTGCGGATTCCCGTGCGCAAGCCGCGCATTTCCACACAGCACGATGTGCCAGCAATGGAGATGTGTGCAACTGCATACGGGATCCGTGGACCACAGAATCGGGCCCACCATCATGACCGGTTCTACAAATGTATAAATGTAACAACAGATGAGTGTTGGACCAGCTACTCAATAAGTCTTCTCCCAACAGCCATCTCCCATATCAAATAAAAAACTGTAAAAGTCAAATACATAGAAACTATCTGTCAACAAAGTCCAAGCTATAAAAAAACCCAAGACAGCCGCGAAGGCCCTTAACCTTAATCTATTTCCTAATTAATATAATGGACGAAGAGATACTTGCCCTTCCTTATACAGTATGTTAAGATCTTCAGAATGCAGCAGAGTCTGCTTACATCACATTTCTCTGGCCATGCAAAAAACTTTGACTTAGAAATTCTGCTTAAGTAGACTTAAGAAAATGGACCTGGACATGGGGAAAAGTGATGCTCAGATTAAGTTAGCGTAGGTTTCTCCATCTCCAGTTCCATTCCGACTCCACAGAAGTAGAGAGCTAGAGCAGGCAGCAGGATGTGCGAGAGAGAAAGTGAAAGTAAATGGGTGTTTTCAGATGAACAAGGTGATGTCACTGCCACAGAGTACCCAGTGAGGTGGAATGTGTGGGGAGGAATTCAAACAGGCGTCTCCTGGCGTGGCCAGTGGCCACCCCAGCCATGGAGGCAAGCTGCCACACACTCCCTCTGCCATGGACCATGGGGGAGGGGGAAGTGCGCTGGGCTAGCCTTTGCAATTGATATATCCTCTGAATGAGTGCTGGGGAACCCAGACTCCCCAATGCTCCCAGCCAGTTCTTGGGACCTGCAAAGGCCGTGTCCCCTGCCCACAGTGCCTATGAGCAGCAGACCAGTCTGCTGGTGTGGCTGGCTGCCCCAGTTCATATGGGCAGGTGTTCCATGGCTACCCGTTGCCACGGAAATATTTGGTTCGCCCTACACGGAACACTCCGGATTTCCCGGCAGTGCTCCATGGTTAACAGAAGTGTGCATCTGGTCACTCCGCCTTCAGATAGGCAGCAGGCTCCATGGCTACTGGGTGGCCATGCAGGGTAGCATCTCGTCCAAAAACACTCACTGTGAGAATATCTCGTCATTTCTGACTCTGGAAGTCTTGGGTGGGCTGGAGACAAGGAAAGCTTGTGCTCACTCCATTTGCAAACTGCTTGAGACTCTCAGAGTCAGAACTGATGGGATTTTTCTTACACACACACACACGTCCATCTGTCTGGCTGTCAGTGAGAGTCTGCATGGAGATGGAGAGAGCCGATGTTTCCCAACACCCATCTTCAACCTGCCTGATTTGAAAACTTGACAGGCTATTTACAACAGTATTTTAACAACATGCTGCCAAGAAATCATTAATATACTGAAAGATCCTAATATTTTTTAGGTGAGAGTATAAATTAGTTATCAAGGTCCAGAATTCAACTTCTCCAGATCAAGAAGTAATACATCCCCATAGACCTGATGCTGGGGAAAAGAAATTAATACCATTTCTGCAAGTTATGTAAGTTCTATTTATGTGGATTTCACTATAGCTGCTATAAAGAATTGGGATTCCCACTCTGAACAGACTTTTGTTAAAAATGTGCAACTTTTGAAGAATGGGTATTTTCAGATGGACATGGGACTGCCCACCCCTGACACTGCTCTGGGGATGCACCCCCATGTCTGCTCACTCCCAACCCCACCTGGGTCCTGATCAGACTGACTCGGCAGGTTCTCCGGACCATGATCCGCCTGCACTGCCCCCCCACCACCATAGAGTTGTGGACTATTTTATTTATTTATTTATTTAATTTATTACATTTCTACCCTGACCCTCCTGAACACAGCTCGGGGCGGCTTCCAATCATAAAACAACAATATAAAACAATATAAAATACCTTCCAAAAATATTTCAACCATAAAATAAACAGGACCTGGGATATAAAACCATTTAGAATATACACCATTTTGGATGAGGGAGATAAAAATCACCTGCCCACCCCCCTCCCCAAAGGCCTGGGCGAACAGCCAGGTCTTGCATCTTCGACGAAATACCAACAAGCTTGGGGCCAGACGAGCCTCCTCCGGTAGGGAGTTCCAGAGATGTGGCCCGGCCACTGAGAATGCCCTCTCCATTGTGGCCCCCCGCTTTACGCGGGGGACCTCCAAGAAGGCACCCCCGGCAGACCAAAGGAGCCGCTCCGGGGCGCGGAGGGCAAAGCAGTCCCTGAGGTATGAGGGGCCGAGACTGTGAAGGGCTTTATAAACCAATACCAGCACCTTGAACCTGGCTCAGCACGCTATTGGCAGTCAGTGCAGAGCCTGGAGCACTGGTGTTATGTGCTCCTGGCGACCCGTCCCCAAAAGGAGACGGGCCGCTGCATTCTGCACTAGCTGTAGCCTCCGAACCAGGCACAAGGGAAGCCCTACGTAGAGCGTGTTGCAGTAGTCCAGCCTCGAGGTGACGAATGCATGGACGAGGGAGGCCAGGTCCGGGCTGGAGACGAATGGACACAGCCTCCGCACTAGATATAACTGGCAAAAGGCAGCCTTAGCGACTGCCTCCACCTGGCGCTCTAGGCCGAGATCCGCGTCCAGCTCCACCCCCAGACTCCGGACCTGTTGAGCTATAGGAGGGCGAACCCCCCCAATAAGGGGGGCCGACACCTCCCTCACTCTCCCCACCACCATCACCTCCGTCTTATCGGGGTTGAGCTTCAGTCTGCTTTACCACATCCATTCCGCCACGGCCTCCAGACACTGGGATAGCACCGAGATAGCAGGGTCTGGGTCCGTTGAAAAAGAGAGGTACGGCTCAGTATCATCAGCATATTGGTGACAACGCACCCCAAACCCCCTCACGACCTTCCCCAAGGACTGCATATAAACATTAAACAATAATGGAGACAGAATAGAGCCCTGCGGAATGCCGCATGATAAGGCGCGGGGGCAAGATGTCTCCTCCCCCAGCACCACCTGCTGGCTTCTCCCCGAGAGGAATGAACGGAACCATTCAAGAACAGTCCCATCCAGACCCCCCAGGTCACGCAGCCGTCTCAGCAGCAGCCCACGGTCCACGGTGTCAAAAGCGACCAAGAGATCTAGCAGGATGAGAAATGTTGAACATCCTGCATCCATCTCCCGGCGGAGATCATCGACCAAGGCCACCAACGCCGTCTCGGTGCCATGGCCAGGGTGGAACCCAGATTGAAATGGGTCTAGGAAACCGATGCTGTCGAGATGCACCTGGAGCTCGAGAGCCACCGCCCGCTCAATAACCTTCCCTAAAAAGGGAAGGTTAGAGACAGGTCGGTAACTGGCGAGGGCGTCCACGTCCAATGATGGTTTCTTCAGCAGGGGACGCACCACAGCCTCCTTGAGACTGGGCGACAACGTTCCCTGCTGTAAGGATGCGTTCACTACCCTCGCCAGCACCGTCCCCAACGTCTCCCTGGAGGCTTTCACCAGCCAGGATGGGCATGAATCAAGTTCGCAACACGTGGCCCTCACAGATCCCAAGACATCCGCCGCATCGGCCGGCATCACTTCCTGAAACTCCCCCCACAAAGATGGACCAGACGGGGCCTCCATCACTTCACGCTCTCTACCTACTGCCCCTAATCCGGCTGCAAAGTTGCTCTGAATCCGAGCTATCTTGTCCCCGAAGTAGCTGACAAATTCCTCACAGCAGGTCTGGGACATATCCCCATCCAGGTGGAGTGAGGCCGGACTAACCAACCCCCACACCACCCGAAACAGCTCCACTGGACGCGACTTCGCGGACGCTATGAGGACAGCAAGGAACTCCCTCCTTGCTGTCCTCACAGCCTCAACATAGGACGGCAAATGGGCCCTATGAAGAAGTCAGTCTGAGTCAGAGCGAGTACGCCGCCAGCATCGCTCCAGCCTCCTACCTACTTGCGTCATACACCGCAGCCCCTCAGTAAACCAAGGGGCCCTGCGGTGACGAAACCAAGGCAGAGGGCGTCTTGGAGCCACCTTGTCGATGGCCTCCTCCAGCAAGATGTTCCAAGACTGGACCAGTTCATCGACAGAGTGACTGTCCAGGTCCAAGGTCCTCCTGGAACCGTTGAGGTTCCATCAGCCACCGAGGGCGGACCATCCTAACTGGTCCTACCTCCTTCTGAGGGGTGTGTGCAGAGAGTTTAGCCTGAAGGACAGACAGTTGGAAGTGGAGCAACAGTCAGAGGCCACTTTCAGACCTGCCCCCCTGGCATATATTTTGGCTGCAGGAAGGAATGCACAAGCCAGGATATGCGCGGGGTTGGCCAGTCTGAAATCCGCCCCCCGCCTCGCGGGGCTTTGCCGGCACAAACACGCAGAGATACAGAGCAGGAAATCCTGCTCTGTATCTCTGTGTGTTTGCCGGCAAAGTTGCGTGGGGGGACTTTTAGACCGGCCGAACCCCACAAATATCCTGGCTTGCGCATTCCCTCCCACAGCCAAAATATGCGCTGGGGGGCAGGTCTGAATGTGGCCTTAGTCCATGCATCAGATGAATCGCTGCTCCGCTTCGGGCCAGTGCCCCGCATTTAGCCAGCCTGCTTCGCTGGTAGCACTCCAGAATCTTCCAGAGAGCTGCAGGTGGGGCTGCCCTCGAACAGGTACAGCCTGGCAAGGCACCCTTATATGGACGGGCCACCAGGGCAGCTGCCCATCTAAAAGAACTCAGTTTAAGAGCCTTTGGATTTTTTAAACTAGATTTTTAAATTTTATTCATTGTATCATTTTCTTGTTACTAAATGATTTTTTACTGAAACTGTTATTTTTGCTTATTTTAATGCTGGGTTAGTTTGAATAATATTGAACGACATTACTCAATACTCACACATGCCTTTTATGCTACTGCAACCAAAACAAGAAAACGGTTATCATTATGCCCCTATCAGGCATTTAATTCATAGGTGACTCCACTCTGAAAATTCTCTTATGGATTCTCTTGTCCTCCCCGAATCATTGCCCCACTCATCTAACTCCTGCTGATACCCTCCATCCAGTACAATCTGTTACCTAAGGTCTGTGTACTCATATCCTCACCACATGGACCAATCATTCATCATTCTTGATGTAACTAAGCCAAGCTCTTGCACCTGGGACCTCGCATCCTCGTGAATCCTTGTCTCTCCCTCTGTTCCCCTTCCTTCGTCTCCCCCCGACCCCCGTCTCTCAGATTGTAAGCCCTAGGACAGGGACCGTGTCTACTCAATTACTTTGTAAAGCGCCAGGTACATTGCTGGTGCTATATAAATATTTGATAATAATAATCAATCATCATCATCACTGGTTCTGAGGAAATGACAGGTTGATTTTAACCTACTGCATATCTGAATAAAAATGCATTGCCCACAAAAAGAAACTGTAGCTTCTACTGAGTTTTACAGTGAAGCACAAGACTCATCTTTCAGAGGCTGTTTCTGCTAACCAAAAATAAAGTCTATGATCATCTTCCACTTCATTTCCCTGACACATATTGTTCCTGCTGAGTTCCCCTTTTCCAAAGGCAAATGCTAAAAGGTTTCAGTTCCTCCTCCAGTCTCTCTGAGACATAGAAAGAATGTTCACCTAGCTTCAGTCTCTCATTTTGCATTAAGGGCAGCCTAAACAACAGATGGGCCAAGATCATCCACCATATTACATCATTTTTTTCAGTATAAAAGTAATTATGTGCCTGGGAGATTGACCAGCAGGTGCATTTAAGAGCAGAAATAGTAAGGTCTCTGCAAAAAGTCTTTGATTGGCTCTGATCCAGTTCCTTTACATGGAGACCATTTTTCCAATTGCAAATTCCTGGCATGTTATGCCTCCCTCAATTGTAAACCATAGACATTATTTTCCCATGCAAAAGATGAAGGTCCTTTTCAAATGGGCCACTGTGGGTGTGTGGATGGATGGATGGGTGTGCGCCGGCAGAGGGTGGGTGCCCGTTCCGAGGTGCACACCCATCTACACCCACCTCCACGCACAGAGAAACCGGCACTGGCGCCAGTTGCTCCATGTGGAGGTGACGGGTGGAGATGGATGGAGTGCAGTAGTACACACACATCCCCACCCACCACTGGCGGTGTTCCCACGGGCACCCCCTACCGTTGGTGGCAACCTGCGGCATTCCTACAAATGCTCCCCCCCGCACACATTTGCAAGGGGGGCGCCCATTTGAAAAGAACCAAAGGTATATTTGAACTAATAAATATTTGATATAAAGGCCTTTTTCAAATGGGCCGTGGGGGGATGGGTGTGCGCCAGTGGTGGGTGGAGGTGGGTGTGCACCTGTTCCCACCCACCTCCACCCATTATCCACACATGGAGCAATAGGCACCAATGCAAGCTGCTCTGCGCGTGGAGGTGGGTGGAGATGGGTATGCACCTGTGGGAACAGGCGCACACCCACCTCCACCCACTGCAGGTGCACACGCATCCCCCCACCCACGGCGGCCTGTTTGAAAAGGACCCGGCATTGGCACTGGCTGCTCCATGCGTGGGTGATAGGTGGAGGTGGATGGAGATGGGTGGATAGCGCATGCACCCCACCCACCACCAGTGGTGTTCCCACGGGCACACACACACACCACTGTCAGTGGTGACCTGTGTTCCTATGGATGGCCCCCACCCGCACCACATATGCAAGGGGGTGTGTGCGCCCGTTTGAAAGGGATCTAAAATTAAGGCTTTAATTCTATTTTGTTGACAATTAAACTCACATTTTGAGATAACTTTGTATTGTGCATTCTATAACTTCGGAGTTCAATTATCCACTGATTTAATCCTATTTAATATTAAAAATAAAAAGTATGTAACTTGTACAGACTGATGTAAAAATCCTGAAGTACTTTTTGCTTTAGTGAGTTTTGCAGAATTGTAATATTAGTTGCATGAAAGATAAAGGACAGACTATTTCATTTTTTAATAACTTTAAAACTTTTTTTAATAATCTGTATTCTCATCGCAAAACAATGGAGGGAGGGGAAGGGAAAGAGCTTTGTGTATATTTTACTCTGGTTGTGCTAGTAAACATTAAACAACAACATTGGTGGCTGGTGGGTTCTGAGGTTGGTGGGGCAGTGGAGCGGGGCCAGCAGTGGGTGGGACCAGACCAATGCTGGGTGGGGCCAATGGTAGGCAGAGCCAACCCTAAAATTGCACATTGACATGATCAGTGGAACAGAACATGCACACATGGATACACATGCACACAAGGATAGCCGTTTTAATCAATAACAACAGAGCCGCTGCCAAGTGAGTCCAGAGTGCATGGGAGCAAACAAGGCTTGTCCTTCTTGGACTGTAATCCACTGGACAGGGACCTGAGTCCAATAACCAGAATGTGTTCAATGGCAGGAGTAGAATAGCAACGTGTATATGCAGCTGCCCTTCTCTCTTCGTGAGAAGATCAATATGCTGATGATACTCAACTCTATCTCTCTTTTTCATATGGCCCAGACCCCACAGTCTCGGTGCCTGCACCATGTCTGGCAGCTGCAGGGGGACTGGATGAGGCCGAGCCGACTGAAGTTTAATCCCTACAAGATGGAGGTGATGCTAGTGGGGATGGGGGTGGCGTTCCCTGTCACTGACAGGGTTTGTCCTCCGCTGCTTCCCCAGGTTGGGAGTCCGGGAGTGCTCCTTGATGCACAGATTCATCTATATGCCCAGGTTGGAGCTGTGGTGAGGAGCACATTCTGCCAGTTAGACCTGGTGCGACGGCTTCGGCCATACATCTCCGACTCCGACCTGACCACTATCATCCATGCTTTCATCACCTCGAGACTGGACTATTGTAACGTGTTCTATGTGGGGCTGCCCATGGTGACGGTTTGGAGACTGCAGCTGGTGCAGTATACGACGGCCCATCTCCTTATGGGGACAGGCCAGCGTCAGCATACAACTCCAGTTATGCATGCACTGCAGTGGTTGCCAACAGTCTTCTGGGCCCGATTCAAGGTGCTGGTTCTTACCTATAAAGCCCTATACGGCTTGGGCCCCATATATCTGCGGGAGAGGGGCGTGAGTAGGGGAGACCGGGACAACTTTGGAGCCCCCCCCTGCCCCCCTCCCCTGGACTAATCACCGGAAGGGCCAAGGGGCACTTAAGCAAAGGGCCGGTGGCTGCGCCGGACAGAGCACACACACCATCCGGGGCTTGTTCCCCCATTGCTCCCGCTGTTGTGCCCGCTGCAAGGGGGATCTACCTGGCCTCAATGGAGGAGAGGGGCGTGAGTAGGGGAGACCGGGACATCTTTGGAGCCCCCCCTCGACCCCCCTCCCCTGGACTAATCACCGGAAGGGCCGATGGGCACTTAAGCGAAGGGCTGGCGGCTGTGCCGCAGGCCGTAAGCCGGCGTCCATGAGCCGAAGGGCCGCGGCCAAAGGGTGCGGCCCTTTGGGGCCCTTCGGGGCTCAGAGGGGGTAGAGGGGGGGAAGCTATGCCAGGTTGGAGAGAGAAAACAAAAAGGAGGGGAGGAGGAGAAATGGGGAATGGAAGGGAGCTCTGAGATGGGGGAGAAGGGGGAGTTATGTGTAGATGGGGTGTCTTGGGTTGGGTTAGTAAAGGAGAGGGGAGAGTGGGAGGAATTAGATGAGCTAAATATAACTGCTGATGTTGGTCTGGTGGGTCCACCTCCCCCTGGTGAGAGAGGGGTGGAGGTGGCCAGGCTTTCCCTGGTGGCAGCAGGGGAGGAGTTGGTGGTGGTTGGGACCTACCCGGTTTGTGTGAGGGAGGTTATAGAGTGGGACGTTAGCTGAAGGTTGGGGAATGCGCTGTATTGTTATGTATATTTAAATTGTATATCATGTTAAATTGCATATTATGTTAGCTTGCTGTTTGAAATGTTGTTTTGGGCTCCCTGTGTGGAACTCCCAGAATTACTGTTATGTTGTTGTAAGCCGCCTCGAGTCCTACGGGAGAGAGTGTGGGGTATCAAATATATATGGAATGGAAAAAAATAATGGATTGCCTAACTCCCTGTGCTCTGGATCAGTCCCTGCAGTCGACCGGGAGTGCCCTTCTCGAAGTCCCCCGGGTATCCTGGGGGGCGACTATGGAGACAATATTCTCAATGGCCATGCCAAGTCTGTGAAACTCCCTCCCGCCAGAAGCCCAGGTGGCCCCAGACCTCTCCTCTTTTCGACATCAATGCAAGACCTAGTTGTTCCACCAGGCCTTTGGTGAGGGAGATGGGTTTTTATTTTTATGGGGGATGGTAAGGGTGGGGTATTTATTTCCTCCCTCCTCTTTTCCCAGGGGGATGTTTCCCCCTTTTTTCCCTCTTCCCCCTATTTTAGATGTTGCTGTTTGTGTATTTGTATGTGTGTTTTTATACTTTTATATATTGTAAGCTGCCCTGAGCTGCCTTTGGCAGTAGGGGCGGGATATCAAATGTTTTTATAAAATAAAATATAAAGTACCATAACAGCTAGCACAGATTACAGAAATGTCCAATACGTTACTTAAGGTGCAGTTCAACAAACATTACAATATCTGAAATGCACAGCCAGCATAGGTTGACAACTAAAATACACAGAAAAAATCCAACACATTATGTGGAATCCTAAATAGCCCACCATAAATGCTGCATAGAGTTTTACAGAGGGTGAAGAGGCAGGCAGAGTTCAGCAGAGGGCAGGAAGCGCCCATCCTGTGGCATTCAACGAAAGACGCATCAAAACGCATGGAAAACGCAGGAAAACAGGATTAGTTTTCATATTTATATGCCTCTTGACACACCCTGATTCCTGATGTCTTAAGTGGCAGTAGCTTCAGTATGTAACTGCTGGAAGGTTATTTCTTCCATGTGAAAAGCACTGATCGATATTTTGCTGAAAGTTTTGGAAGTCACTTTTTATTAAAGTGAATTAACTGAAGGGTTTCACGAGCAAATTAAAATGCCACAAGTTAACATTTTCAGAGTTCATTACTGTGTTGAAAATAGGAACAGTATCATGGGGTAGATTTTCAGCCACAAAAGTGGCATGTAAGCATCTAACTCCCATTAAAAATCAGTGGAAAAAATTAGGCTCCTGAGTGTCATTTTGCCCTTGAAAAACAACCAAAATAAGGCTCATTTTCCCTCTTATTGTATGTAATCATGAGAACAGACCTGGGTCATCTTAAACTCTCTTGATCCAAACAAAGAATGTCCTTGGGAATACTTTAATATTAGAATATTGCCTGTTTGAATGTGAACAATAATTTTATTGAAGTGCCCAGGCAGTCCCAGCTGACTCCTTGCAAGCTAAAATGAGTTCTGCTAAAGTAGAGCAAAACATTTCCCCCTCCTTTTCCATTCTGCCCACACACTCTCTCTCACCCAATCCCACCCCCGGGCCTCCATTCTATCCCCTCTGCCCCAGTTCCCCATTCTCCCACACACAGCACACCCCGACCCAATTCCACCTTGACCCCCATTCTGCCCACACATCTACCCACCCCCAAGCCCCAATTCTGCCCACACCCCTCCGCTTAATCCAACCTCCAGTCCTCCATTCTGCCCACACACCCTCACCCAATACCACCCCGAGGCCTCCATTCTTCCCACACACTCTCACCCAATCCCACCTTGACCCCCATTGCCCACACACACCCTCCTAGAGTCCCCATTCTATTCTACCCACCCCCAGGCCCCCATTCTGCCCACCCCACACTCCCACACCCACTCCAAGAACTCCATCCCACCCCAGGCTACCAATCTGTCCACCCCGGGCTTCCAATCTGGGAGAAGCGAAAAGCCCCTCAAAGACTTACAGTTACAGGTCTGGGGAGGAGAAGAAGCACTAGCAGCAAGGGGAGGCAGCAGCGGGCAGTGATTTGAGAGATGCTGAGCCTGCCAAATGACTGCTAGAAATGCTGCAGCTCCTACTGGCAGTGGCTCCATCTCCTTCCTCTCTCCCTCCCCCACAGCAGAGAGAGTCCTGACTCCCTGGCCTGGGTGTCTATTTGAGCCGCCCAGGTAATCAATAAAATGAGGCTGCTTGAGGCTCAATGAAACAGTGCCCCTACCGGCACTTACAGACAGTTGCAATTTCCCAATATTGCAGTTTGGACAGCGCTCCGACTTGCTCATACCGCAATACTGGGAGGACTTTACTGTTTTGTCCATTGAAGGCTTCCTTAAGGGGTGGGGTAGCTGGCTCCTCCTATTGGCCCTGCCTAAGGAAGCCTTCATCAGTGCAGAGCAGCAACTAGTTAGTCTGTTTTGAGGCACACCGCACGCGCATGCACATATCTCTGTGTACCCAGAAGTGTGGCAGGTGCGCTGTCTACAGGCTTCTGCAGCACCACACAGTCACAGTGCTGCTCTGCCGCCAGCCAGAACCAACATTTATGGATCGATGGAAGGTTTATTACTGGAGGAGCTGGGCAAGGCAGTGCCCATTCCACCCAAGGCAGCGCCCCGCACCCGAACAACAAATAGGCAAAGATCACCAAACATGTTACACCAATTTTATAGTTCAGTATAAAAGTAGTTATGTGCCTGGGAGATTGACCAGTAGATGTATGAAAAGCAGAAACAGTAAACTAATGATTTGCAGAAGCATCTTGAACCATTATAAAGAAATTATTACAAGACTTACTGAAGACAACTGCTGCAAATTTCAAAGCACTTACTCGTGAGTAATACTTCTGAATGGAAATAAAGTAAAAGGTTTCAGGATTGCAGGCTATTATTTTAAAGAATATTTTTTAAGTTCCTAAATCCATCTTTTGACTCTTTAGCATGGCCTGATTTTCAAAACTATCAGGTAGCACTAGTTGAAGAATGGGCAATTGTGCAAGGAAGTGAAAACGTTTTTCCTCATTCCACAGGATTAGAAAAAAGAAAACCCACAACCCATTTTCTAATTTTAAATGATTTTTTGTAATGTCCTCTCTATGCATGAAAACCAATGATGGGGAACCTCCAGCTCCAGCCTCATGATATTCTCACAGGACAAACACACCATACATATCAAAGGACAAGTAACCAGTAGAATACTGAAATCACACAATGGATTTTAATCTTAAATGTATTATGAAAATGGAAGCTGCTGTGTATTAGCTACTGCTTAAAATTTTGATCACATTTACCTGTATGTTAAGCAGTATAAAGCACCACAGAAGCAAATTCAACCTGCCAAAAAAAATAATCTATTTTACTAAGTTATTTGTAAGGTTGAATCAAATTGGGTTTGTCCTATTCATGACTCTTCATATTTGAAGAGTCATTTCCATTAACAACTCTTCAAATCTGATTTAATACTGGGAGAGAGCATGCCCAAAATTTGACTTCATTAGCTTCAATCAGTTTGACTTTTTTAAACAAAGTTCACATTTGATTAGAACATTAAGCAGTAAAACTAAAACTTATCAAGCCCAAGGATTGACTTTGTTAAAATTCACTCATCCAATCAAATAATGTACCCTACAACTTGAGGGAACCACCAAAAGTTGCACAAGTAGAAAAAATGTATTAAAATGTTGAAATAATGCATAATAATACTGAATTAACAAAGCATAAATAAATATCCAGTGTGAATCCATGAATAATCAACTTCAAAAAATTGTCTTTTAACAAACTCGCTTGAAAACATAGGGTGCTTTTAGACGAACACCTCCCCACCCACTGCCCACTCATCTCCTGCCCATTATACATGTTGCAGGGCACCCATAGGGCACCACAGCAGCCCTGCAACATGGGGTAATTTCAGATGTACCAGGTCACCAGGCCCGCCACGCTGAACCACAGATCGGGACCGTTTTGGATCCTGGTCAGGAATCAGGCTGGCTGTCCTTTAGATGTGTCGGCCTGATTCTCACTGGGGACTGGGGAGGGGGCGGGGTTGAGCGGCGTGACGTGCGGCCACACAGCCCTGCCCCCCCCCATGCTCCCCTTGTCACCTGCCCTCCAGGAGACGGGCCGCTGCACCCGATCCCATCCCTTTGGCCCATCCCAGTTCGTGGCCAAACCGATCACGGTTGGGGCCTGATCCCAACATGATTCTGGACCTCTGGGTGGCTGGAGGTCCGGAATCATGGTCAATCTGATTCCCGCCAGTGATTCACTGGGGTGAACATCTGGCGGGAAGCAGAACAGATGTAACGGGACCAACGGCCACCACAGGGCATTCACCGTGGTTGACCGTGGTATCGTTAAGTCTGAAATTACCCATGTATAGTGGGTGGATGGTGGGTGGGGAGGTGCTTAATCTAAAAGCACCCATAATTTGTGCATGATGCAAATCTAAATTACCTGAGCAACATTTGACTTGAATAATATTTATTATTTATTCATTTTATTATTATTATTATTATTATTATTATAATAAACATTTATATAGCGCCAGTCATGTACTTGGCGTCGTACAGAACATAGAAATGGACGCGGTCCCTGCCTGTGGCTTACAATCTAAAAGACAAGGAGGGGGAGACAGGGAGTGGGGACAGTGGGAGAAGACAAACAAACATTCAAGCGGATGCGAAGTCTCAGGTGCGTGTGCTTGGCTTGGTTACAATCAGGTTGGTTGCAGCAGTCTGCAGAGGAGGACAGACAGTAAGTATATGGGGAACGACTAGCAGGCATTGGGAAAGGCGGCGAGGAAAAAGTGGGTCTTGAGGAGGGATTTGAAGGAGCGGAGGGAGG
>QEPC01010217.1:970634-1011035 GCA_003113815.1 Sphenodon punctatus
TAGAAGCAAGTGGTCAACAGTGTCAAAGGCAGCAGAGAGGTCAAGGAGGACAAGAATGGAGTAGAGGCGCTTAGATTTAGTGACAAGTAGATCATTGGTGATCTTGGCCAGGGCAGTTTCAGTAGAGTGGAGGGGGCGGAAGCCAGGTTGGAGAGGGTCCAAGGAGGAGTTGGCAGAGAGGAGGTCCAGGCAGTGGGAGCAGATGACACGTTCCAGAAGCTTTGAGGCAAAGGGAAGGAGGGAGACTGGCCGGTAACTAGAGGGGTCAGATAGGTCCAGGGTGGGCTTTTTGAGTATGGGGGAGACCGTGGCATGCTTGAAGGCAAAGGGGAAGGAGCCTGTGGAAAGGGAGGATTGATGACATGTAAAAGTGGGGAGGTGACAGTGGGAGCAATAGATGTCAGGAGGCGGGAGGGGATTGGGTCAAGGGGGCAGGTGGAGGGGTTGGATGAAGAGAGCAGATCGGAGATTTCCTCGAGGGAGGCAGGAGGGAATGGTGTGAGGAGAGAGGGGGAGGGGAGGGGTGGTACGGGAGCAGGAGGTCGGTGGGAGGCAATGTCCTGACGGATCTTGTCAAACTTTGAGGTGAAGAATGATGCAAGATCCTGAGCAGCAAGGGAAGAGAGCGGCGGAGGGCAGGGGAGTTTAAGAAGGGAGTCGAAAGTAGAGAAGAGGCAGCGAGGGTCACGAGAGAAATTCGATCCTGGAGGCATAATAGTGTTGCCTAGCCAGGGAGATAGCTGAGGAGAGGGAGGAGAGGGAAAATTTGTAGCGGAGTAAGTCAGGGAGGGAGCGGGATTTGCGCCAGAGGCATTCGGCAGCCCGGGTGCAGGAGTGGAGGTAGCGGATGTTAGGGGTGAGCCAGGGGTGGGGGTTTGGGGGCTGGACGGGGCGGGAAGAGAGGTGGGGCAAGAGAGTCAAGGGTCGAGGAGATAGAGGTGTTGAGAGCGAAGATGGCAGAGTCAGGGGAGGAGGAGGAGAAAACGGAGGGAGGAGGGAGGATAGCGAGGAGGCAAACTCCATGGGGGTAACGGTCTGCATAGTGCGGAAGGGGCGCAGAGAGGGGGAGGAGGAGGGGGGTTGGTGGGAGAGGCTGAAGGAAGCGAGGAAGTGATCAGAATTATGGCAGGGATCAAAGGAGAGGTCAGCAAGAGAGCAATTTCGTGAGAAGATGAGGTCAAGGGAGTGGCCGTCGGAATGCGTGGGGGAGTCGGTCCAGAGTCGGAGATCAAAGGAGGAGGTCAGGGAGGGAAAGCGGGAGATAGAGGGTGTGGAAGGTGTGTCAACATGAATGTTGAAATCACCAAGAATGAGAGCGGGGGTGTCATCAGAGGGGAAGAAGGTGAGCCAGGATTCAAAGTCTAGGAGAAAAGAAACCCCCACCACTTACCCCTTAGCTTTCCAGACACAGCGTCCCCTCACCACTTCCATTCCAGACATAGAGGAAGTATCCGGGCTGGGGGGTTGCCGCAGGGCCACATGCAACCGCACACGTTGCACATACCTAGGCCAGCCATGACTATTCATGCTTTCTTATAAACAGGAATTTTGAAAATTCCCACCTAAAAGTCACCCCCCCTTCAAAAACAAATCTGCTAGAACAGCATTGAAAACCTCCCTCCAAAACTATAATAAAAGCCATTTAACAGACTAGGGAATGTGTATATGAAAGCAGAACCAGACTTACATCAAAAAAACTATGATAGGTTTGCATTGATATAGCATTTTTATAGACAAGATCCCCTGAAAATGAGTTAACCTTCTCCTTATGATTTTTCATGTTTGTTTTCCCCCAAAACGGTGGGTGGGACATGTTTTCTCTTTTTTTACGCGGATGATATGGCCTTTGTCTCTCTCTCCAAGATAGGGCTACAAAGGATTTTGAATAAATTGGAACTTTATGCAACTCAAAACAATCTGAAAATAAGTGGCGCCAAATCAAAGTCAATGACCTTTGGATTCAGGAAGATCCCAGTATGGGTCTTGGGGAAAGAGAAACTGGAGTCGGTCAAGGCCTTCACTTATTTAGGTGTTACACTCAATAAAACCCTGACATGGGGAGATCATATTCATAGATTAAGGCTAAAGGCCGATCAGGCTGGTGAAGGGATCGTGTCCTTTTATAATCGAACAGGGAAACGAGCCTGCATGGAGGCCCTTAAAGTTGCTGAAATTAAATTAGACTCCATACTGTTATATGGGGCTGAGTTATGGGGCCCCTATCACAGGGCCTGTGAGGCACTGGAAGTAATGCAGGCGGCTCTCATTAAAAAACTATTAGGTATCCAAAGATCTTCCCCTCGACCGTTAGTTAGATTGGAGGTCAGTATAATCAATGTAGCTGCGAAAGTCAGATTGAAAGTACTGCGATATTGGCAAAAAGTTAAGGCTCTCCGTCCAAATCGCTATCCTAAGCCAATCTACTTGGGAATGGTGGCTCCTCCCGGAGGGGTGAGTTCTTGGTTGAGCGAAGTGAGGGAAGCCCTGGTTAAGTTGAATCTTGCTTGCCTGTGGGAACACACTGATATAATCCCGTTGGAATCAGAGCAAGATTTAATCAGACAGCAGGTGGTTGACGGGTCTATTCAAGAGGATAGGCTTAGGGTGAGGCAGTATAAATATCTTATCGCCAATTAATTCGGCCTCTGGACGGAATCTCCGGCAAATTACTTGGCGATGACTCAGTTCCGGTGGAGGCAAGCAATGTCACGGATGTTTTTTTCTCAGTCTTCCGCAAGTCTTCAGGAGGGCACATGTCCCCTACGCTGAAAGATTATGTCCATGTAAGGCAGGTCAAATTGAAGATCTTATTCATGTTCTGTGGGAATGCCAGTTCTATGTGGTTGAAAGGAAAAGATGGCTGTCTTCTTTAGAGGCAGTAAGCCCGGGATGTACGTTATATAGGAGAACGGTATTGTGTCTCCAAGACAGGAACCATGAGACCATCGGGGCATGGCCAGGTTTTTCTATGCGGTCCAGATTCAGAGAAGAAAGCAGTTAAAGGAGCTTTGAAATAATCTCCTTCAGGGGTAAATTGTTAGCTTGAAATAATCCTTGCTGGGTGGGCTTTTATTCAGCTCCATATATACTGTTATTGTGGGGTGTAAACACTGTAAATGTAAATGTTGACTGGTTCAGCGAGATGTGTATAGCTTTGGTAAGTCTAAGGTGACAAGCCAAAGATTGTTGTCTATCAATAGTATATCATGTTTTAATTGTTTTATTGTTTTTTGTTTTACCTATCTGTTTTTGGCTTTGGCCGTAAATCAATCAATCAATCAATGTTTGTTTTAAATACAGATACTAAATACTAATGCTATTTACATTACAAGGACTGAAAAATATTTGCACAGTTATTGTAAAACAGAAATTTACTACAGTGAAAATGATAAATTGCATAATACTTATCATGATATTAGTAAGTCCTTGTCCTCTATCACACAAAATATGATTTCTAAAATTGTCAAATTTTATGAGTAGAATTTGCCATATGTAACCTTGACCATGAAACTTAACAGCATGGAGTTGTGTAGCACAAAATACAAATGATAGAACAAAAAAAATTAATGAATGTAAATGGAAATTGTCCATTTAAACTGAAACAATCTTTCTGCTAAATATAATGGATGTAACAGTTTTTTCCTCAGCAAGCAACCAAGTGCATAACATTTTAAATAGTTAGTTTCTTATTTTAGGTTTTCTAGTTCCTCCTTTATCATAACTTCCCAAACAAAATACTAAAACTGATGACATTTCTTTTCCCACACAGTTACCGTTCATCATTTTAGATCCAGGACTGCTTGAATGCCTCTTGAGTATTACCGGGCTTTCTCAAATCAAAATTAGCAGTACAGAATAGGCATTCAGGATCTTGCAGAATCAGTTTATACACGCAACTGAAAACAGCAGGGTTGATTTGTATAGCAAAAACACTCTCTTTCTTTCTCTCTCTCTCACACACACACACACACACACACACACACACACACACACTTCATTCCAAACAACTGCGCTGTGCATCGTTGTTTTCAAGAAAGGGGTCTTTGTCAATCTTAAGATATAAAAATCGTATTTTTTAATGTTCTCAGGTAAAACATAGTAATTAAATATTGGGTATGATTTTTTAAAAATTGTGCTCAAAAGCAGAATTATTAATAAGAATGGACCCATGTGAAGTACAAATTTATCCTACTTCTGAATACAAAATAATAATATAAGCTGAATGAGAGTATAATAGTATGATACTCTCACATAACAGGAGCTGGAACTTAGAAAACACCAACTATTGGTGTTTTTACATGAGACACCCCTACGCATGGACAGGCACCATCCACGTGTGGGAGGTCTTGTCTGAAGCGGGTGCGCACTCCTGTGACCTACACACTTCCCCCCACCCGTCCACACACATAGCACTTCAGGAAAAGCTGGAATACCACATGCATAGACTCTGAAGCGGTGCATGGGGTCGCTTTTGTGAAGTGCCCCCCACAAGCACGGCACCCACGTACCTGCCCCACACAAAGACCGCAGACCCCTAACCCCATTTCATGTAAAAACACCCCTTATAACAACATTAGCAGCATAATTTTTTTAAAGATCTATTCAGGTGGTCCCTGAGGTTGGCTGCCCACACTGTAGCAGTGCACTGAAAATTGCTGAATAATAAGAACTGAAAATCTGTCCCTAGATGTACTGCATATAAAACTAACCCTAAAAATGCAAACGCAAAGGGACTTTCCCAGAGAGGTTTTTGTTGTCGTTGTGATGGTGGTGGCAGTGTTGGGGGCTTTTCGTTTTACTGTTTTTAACATCCTTATAGATAGAGTGACACTAGTAGGGTATAAAAAAATAACCTATCTTCTTCATACAGTAGAATAGCCCAACAATTGTAGACTATCACAATATACTCAGCAATTGCAGTTTACAAATGATTTTACATTTCAGAAGTGAACGTAGCTAGCTAAACAGAAGCCATCTATTTTCATTGCTAGAAAAACCAACACTGCCACCGAAAACAAAATATGGGGCCCTGACACAGTTGTCAGAGGACTGGACTTTGAGCTGAAAATACCAAGGCTCTAAACCTATATCAGGGATTCCCTCTTTTGAGTTAGGCAAATCTCGAACCCTCCATATGGTTTCTTCTTACTGTAAAATATGGGCCGTAATAATAACACTTCACTAACGCACAAGCTTCTGTGGATTTATTAATAAATTATAATTACGCATATCTGAAGTGCTTTGAAGATGAAAGGCACTACACAAATCATTTTTGACAGTCAACCCTTCAATGAATCATACAGTAAAGACGTAGAAGCTTCTGTAAAGCAAATAATGATATATATATTTTTTAACATTACAGTATTTAAAGCCCTTGGGATGGCAGGCTACAATTTATAGCAAACCGAGAGACTCATCCAAATGAGCCTATGTAATACAGCAAAAAGACAGAGATATAGAGGGCGTTCTTGGTGGCCGTGCCGCAACTTTGGAACTCCCTCCCGGAGGAAGCCCGCCTGGCCCCAGGTCTGCTGGCTTTTTGCCAAGCCTGCAAGACCTAGCTGTTCGCCCAAGCATTCGGAGAGAGGTGGGTGGGAGGGTGGGATAGTTGGGGTTAATTTGAGGGTTACTAAGAGATTTTAAAAATTGTTGGGGTTTTAGTATTTTTATTGAATTTTACTGATGTGTTTTTGGTTTTGTAAGCCGCCCAGAGATGCCGTAGGCATGAGGGGGTGGCTAATAAATACAAATACATAAAAAATAAATATAGGCATTTAAAAAAAAGAAAGTAAAATGTCCTTTATTGTTAGTTTAACGTCCTTTTTTCTATTAGTTTCCACTAAGGTTAATACTAAACTTTTCTAGTGTCTTTTAGATTCTGCCTTTGAATGCAATTATAGACACATTTGGGACATCAACATGCAGAGGAGCTTTTTAGAGCCAAATGGCATAGCAGACTTTGCTTTAAAAAATTCTCTCTCTTCTTTCTCTCTCCACAGCAACATAACTGAGACATTCATAAGCTTTTCAACCTGCTAGGAAAACAACAGATTGTGGTAAGTTGTAATTCTGCCTGTTGCTTTACTTGCACGCCTCTGTGCATATGATTTACTCAGAAGAAACACCTAGATAAAGATTTTGGGCTGGAAGTGCTGGTGAGAAGGTGGAGCCAGCTGCATCCTTCACAGTACTCTAATATTTTAATATTTTTAGTGTTTTGAGCTAAAATCTGTCTGGATTTCAAAGTTTTCCAAGACTTTATGTTTCAGACGTTTTCTGACTTCCCCTTCAGATACTCCTACTATATTAATGAACTGTCAGCCTACGTGCATGCTACTATATCATGATACAGAGACGGCAACCAGTCACCATAAACAAGAGAAGATAGACAAAATATCTGTACTCAGGTCCGCACTACTGTGATCTACTGTGCCATAATACAGCTGTGTTAACTGATGCAATGATGAAGACAGTTTACCCTGCAGTGTAGATAAGGCATAACTACGTTCAAGATTGTGTCAGCTAATCAGCATTGAAGCCTTCCCTAGACAGATAAAGAATTTGTCCAACCACAAAGCTTAGGTACGGTGGTAAGTCTTAGGGGAAGGGCTGGGTATAAATTTAAAATAAATAAACCAGGGCATGAAATTTCAGATCAAACTCTGGGAGCCCCCCCCCCCCGCAAAAAAAATTTCAGTCGCCAGACTTTAGCCTGATATTAAACTGTTCTTGCCCCTGAACCTGTTGCTAGCCCTAGTTTTCTGGGCGCCAATGGCTCTCAGGTGCGTGCAAATTTCGTGCCCTGAATAAACAAATGGCAGTCTTCCATACATTTAATTCTGAGGGCCAACATACTATGATAACATGCCAAGATATGGTTGTTCTTTTAGACAAAAACTGGCAAGAGGCTAATATAATAAAATAATAATAATAATAATAATAATAAATGAAATTATTTATTTCAAGGCTATCATGTAACTGCCAATGTACAATTATTAATTATTGGGGGACTTACAATCTAGAAGGAACAAGGTAAGGGAGACAGGAATACATTTGTGAAGTCAAAAAGTTGCAGGTGCACGTGCTTAGTTTAGTTATGGTAGAGAAGGACCCCTTGAGGAAATCGGCACGGAGACTGAGGGAATCTGGAGCTACGGAAAGCCTGGTGGAAGAGGTAGGTTTTCAGATGGGATTTAAAGGTTGGGAGCAGAATAAATGTGTTCAGGGAGAGAATTTCAGGCATAGGGGCAGCATGGGAAAAGGGGCAAATACGTATTGAGGAGCAAGCAAGTGTAGTGGTAGAGGAGCAGAACTCTGGGAATGTAGCAGGACAGAAGTACAGAGAGACTGGAGAGAAGGTCATGAAGGGCCTTGAATGCAATGGCAAGAAATTTGTGCTGAATGTGTTCAGGTAAAGGGAGCTAGCAGAGGAAGGGGAGGAGGGGCTGAACATGATCAGAGTGGTGGGTGAGATGGATGACCTTGGTGGTGAAGTTTTGAACAGAATCTGTAACCAAGCCAAGAACATGTACCTGAGCTCTCGCATCCTCATGAATGTCACATCCCTTGTCTCTGCCTCTGTTACCCCTTCCCTGTCTCCCTTCCCCCTGTTTTTAGATTGTAAGCTCTCGGGCAGGGCCCGTGTGAATCTTATTTTTTGTAAAGCGCCAGGTACATCTCTGGCGCTAAATGCTAATGCTAATGCTAATAATAAACTGAGAGGGGCAAGACGACAGCAAGGAAGGCCAAAAAGAGGAAATTCCAATAGTCAAGGCGAGAGATAACTACAGCAAGGACTAAGATGTTAGCAGTGAAAACAGTTAAGGAAGGGCTGGATTTTAACAATGGGTAAAAACAGATGTGATGTGGACCCTGTTCTCCAGCTGCCAGATATTGGCCTGGGACTGCCCCGGAGGTAGGTGTATGTGACCCCCAGAAGTTCCTGGGCACACATTCCAGGCCAAGGGCCACCCAGGGGGAACAACATGGGCCAAAGTGGGACAATACATCTGTTAAGACCCATCATCCCCACTGCAGGGGCCATGGTTGTCTGTCATAACGGGAAACCAGGTGCTGTGAAGAGGGCAGGTATGGGGCTGGCTGGCTACATGTCTCTTGCATTCCCCCACCCTACATGGGTAGGGTGCGACTCTCTGGTTGTCCAGATTGCAGGCACATCTATTGCGTGCCACTTGCTGCCCCAGAGACTGGTGGCCACTGTTTCTTGCCATGGGCCAGGAGGCACCTCACTGCCATTCTGTCTGTTTTTACCCAATGTTGTGTAGGGAGAGGCAACAGGAGTTAGCAACAGATTGGTTGTGAAGTTTAAAGGAGAGAAGTGAGTAATAAATGAACCCCAGGCTACATATCTGAGGAACAGGCTAGATGGTAAGTGACACCATCAACAAAAGCAGCACCAGTTTTAAAATTGTTACATTACAGTACCTCTAGATTTGTGATGGCCTATAAGAATCGTTTTTGTAGTAATCATACTAACTTTCTAGCATGCTGTGGTAACAAATATCAGCATGACCTATCATAGATACATTACGGGTGTTTTCACACGTTACAGCTCCTGCCACTGCCACAGACTGCTTCGGGCCATGGTGTGAGCTGTCACTTCAGACAGGACTCAGCCTAGCCGCTGGGAAAATATTATGGCATCTGGGCTGAGGTGGGGAGATGTTTGGATGTGCATCTGCACTTCCCCGCCCCCATGCTGTGTGGAGTGGCCTGCTCCCTCCCCTGACGGACAGCCATGGCAGCCTATGATGGCCTCCAGGCTGCCTTGAAGCACTGCCACTCTGGACCTGGGTTAGTAAAGCAGGCCATCATCTGTGACGGCCCACTTTACCCCCTGTCGGATAGCCCTTACCTGGCTGGTCGTGATACTTAGCCTGGGCTGTGAGTTGGGGGATGGGTCCGACTTACAACCCAGGCTAAAGCCACCAACTACAGGGTAATGGCCCAGGATAACATCTGGTGGCCACTTTTAGGTGTGATGGTGGCACTCTGTTTACTCCGCACTAAAGCGGAGTAAACCGTGCCGCCATCACATCTAAATCCACCCAACATTTGTTTCAAATGAACAACATTTTCAGATTACATGCTTGTGCTTTTTCTAGATGAATACAAGTAAATATGTTTCAGTAACTTTCACTTTTCAAAAAAGTACTTTCCAAATTGGAGTTTTGCAGATAAAAACGAAGCAGGGGACTCCAAGGGAGAAAACTATATCCTTCCAGTGTGTATAAAAATGTTTTAGCCCACTCCAAACATTACTACGTATATGCCTTTGAAGAGTGACCTTGCTGATATTTCAGTTTCTCTCTTGGCAGATAAGGAAATATGTCCAGGGGATTAAATTTGAAACCTAGAAATATAAAACAGACTCTTTCTTTAAGAGAAAAGGAAAAATCATTTTAAAATGTAACATACACAGGGTTCAGCATCAGCTTCTGGAATATATTGTTTTCAGATTACAGTAATTAACCATAGAGTGCCACAGCTAAAATAAAGGGTTTTAATCAACTCATATTACATGTCTTAATGCAATCAATGTCTTATTAGACAACATAAGAAAAATACTTCTTGTTAGCTTTCATTTATCATTTCTAAATATAGCTTACAAATACGTCAGTTGTTTTATTGGGAGGGAAGTCTCTATGCTGGAAAGCTCCTTTTCCCTTTGGGCTGGGGTCAAAATTTGTGGGGGATTAGCTGCTTTTTAAAAACAAAACAAAAAAACAACATTGGACTGGGTGAGGTTTTAGATTTCTCTTTTTTTTTTTTTTATTCTGCCACAGATTGTGCCTTTTTCTTGCTGTCTGTAGGATATCAAAACATAACCAAATAGCACTTGGGAGACTCATCATGAGAGCCAATTTTTAAAATTAAATTTGTAAATAAACAAATCCAATAAAATATTAACACATTACTAGAAAAACAATTTGTTCATTTGATCTTATATTTTAGCCTTAAATTTTCTTTGACAACACTTGTTTTACTATTTTTAGTAAATTAAGGCAGGACTGCACAAGGGTCCGGGCTTCAGACACAAAGAAAATTAGATTCATGTCCCTGTGAGTTTACAATCTAAATTAGTGCCTTTATGTAGCAAGGGTTGACAAGATAAAGAGGTGGAGGTGCATTCTGCCACAATCTTGACACTATTTATGAACCCACTCATTTCAACAGTGGACTTAAGAGCTGGTAACTAATTTCAAGTCTACTTCCTTAGTTTCCAGTGGAAACAATAGATTTGAGATTAAATCAGATTTTTATTTTGTATTTCATTATTTTTCTTTAAAAAAGGTCACTCACACACTTAAGAGGGCTGGCAAGCAGATCAGCTAGCATATCATATAGCCCTTTCCACAAATGGCCATTGTATCCTAATCATCCATTGAGATGGATGACAATTAATAGGAAAACTTGAATTAACACTATGAGCACTTAATACAACAATTTTTAATTTACAGACAATGTAGTGTACCTAAAGGTACACTATATCACCCTCATTTCATCAGCAGGGGAAACTGAGGCACAGACACAGAAAGTGATTTCCAAGAGATCACATACAAACGCATGAGCAGAACCAGAAAGCTTTCCAGATTCATAGTCTGGCATGCTAACTGATGAAGCATGCTGAACTTATTACCTGGATGTTTATAACCTGAAAAAACATATTGGAAATGACTTGCATTTAAATTTGTAAAAGTGAGGGGAGCAGAATGAGCACTAAAATACTAAAGCAATATTATGGAGTACTGAGGGAAAATTTGAAACAGCAAGGATTTTAAGTACACTCTTTTTTAAAAAAAATTAAAAAAAAATCATAAGATCTAATTTTGCAACACTGAACCTGCAAGTCCATTTTAATTTCAGTAAAGTAAAATGTATGTCTGTATTTGGGGGAGAAGCAGGGTTTTCCAGTATTAGAGATAATTCCAACGGAAAACTCCCCTCAATCTAACACAACTGTAATCCTATTTAAAAGCATCTTCCTTAGGACAGTGCTAGAAGCTAAAATTTAGCTCTCAGTGTATAGTCAGTCACTTCATAGTAATAACGGGCCAGATAATTCTGCCCTGGTTTAGCTCCGTTTAATGAACTGGAAACCATCCTATAGAAAACAAAAATTCAAAGAGTGAGTTCACTGGCGTTAAACCAGGAATGAACTTGGCCGAGGGACTTATTTGCAGTGACATTTGGTGGTTTGCAAGACAGTGATATGCTCCTTTCCTATAAACTTATCAATTACATTAAAATTTTATTTCTTATTAAACACAGAGTGACTCAGAATACTAATGGGGATTATTTCAGACAGCCTCTATTACTGAACAATGCCTAGTAATGGGAAGAGCTTCAAAACACTCACACAGCATTTCAATGAAAAGAATATGAAATAAATCTGCAATAATAAATACGGGTAACAATGTCTTAACATTTAGGTGCTGGAAAATAACTTCATTAAATCTGCCCTAAGCTCTTTAAAGAGTAAGATGATCAGGCAATTCACTACAGTATTTTCTGAGACTAAATCTTCCAGGTGAAGTAGTTTTTCTATGGGTAAAAACAGACATGCAGTCAAGAGGACTTCTCCCCAGACTGCCCCAGGGTGGGAAATCACAGGCGACATGACCCAAATCAGGTCAGGCCACTGAACTGATGTGCCTGCAGCCAGGGAACTATGCCGCTGCCTGCACGGCCTGGGAGTGCAACCAACATGTGGGGGCAGGCAGCCCCGTCCATGCCCTGCTCCCAACCCCATGGTGGCCAATGTTGAGACATGGTGACCCCCAGTCCTGGGTGGGTGTGCTGCGTGGGAAGAAGTGTGCTAGCTCTCTAGTCAGGCCATAGCTCGGGCTGTGACCTTGCAAATTTGCCGAGGTCGCAGCCCTGGGTAGCTGCTAACATGTCCTCAGGCAATCCTTTGTCAACATATGGCACTCAGTGCCTGTACAGGTGAGTCCCAGGCTACAGCAGGTCAAAGCAGGCCACAGTGGGCCAAGGCCATGAGTCTTACCCAACATTTCTATAGACTATATTTCAGAAAGCTATTTGAAGTTGGACCGTTGTGAACTGCTGCTGATTTGGGCTGTATACTCCACTCATGACCCAGAAGAAAGCAACTACTAAAGTCGGCCTGAGGAATCAGTACTGCTTTGAAAACATAATGTAGTTCTGGAAAAAGCATGTTTCATGAGAATCTGCCATTTCTTCTAGCCTTGCAGCATAATGAAGACATTTTTTTCATGGATACCCTCTTCACTAGAGCTATGCATTCAGGTTTAGATAAAACACAAATAAATACAAAAAAAAGAAGCAGCCCTTTTTGGCTACCATATTCAAAATACCAATACTGCCCTGCAGTTTTCAGAAATGTGTTCATGTGCTTTGTGCCTCTCAATTTCCACTTCTAATCTGCTCTTTTAAATTGCTGGTCTAGCAGTTTGAGCGCCTTTGACATTTCATGGTATGCTGTACTGGCAAAGGGAGCTTAGCCCCAACTCCAGGGATCTATAGGAGTGGATCGGGGTTTGATTTAGGTTTACTTTTGCTTGAGTGTTTTGTGGTTCAGGAGCTTGGACTGTTTCCACAGGCAGCTGGAAGCACAACTCCAGCCAGGGAGCCAGATCTTTGTGTTGAGTGAATGGGTGCAGTCATATGAGCTGGGAGGGCCCAATTTTTGCATGGCCCTGTGGCAGGTAAGCACAGTCGCCACACCACGAGTCCAGTGCAGGTAGCAGTTATCTCCTTTCCCCCCACCCCGCCACCCCACGGGGAAGCCAGAAAGACAGGTCACTCAGAGCTCCTGTCCCAGGAGCCGGCTACACAAACAGGCACCCAGCCCTGTCCTGCCTCCCTCCCACAGTCCGACCACTATCCCACCCTCGGCATGACAAGGTCACCCAGGCCTGGAGCAAGTTGCTCCTGCTCAAAGCCCCACAGTAGACCTTGCCACCCAGCAGGGCAGACGGTGACCAGGCTGCCAACCCCATTTTGAGTAAGGTTGCTACATGCTGCTATTGTAGAGTTAGCTTTCTGTTCAATAACAAACAGCAGAAGTTTCTTCAAAACAGAACTTTACTAAGAGCTCAGAAGACGTGCTTCCATACTGTACAGACTGCATGGTACAAGATGGAGGACAGAGAGAAGACGAGAAAAAAAACACCTGTTTCATCCCCTGACCCTCCCCCTACTGGACAAGCCCCATTTTAAGCTTGCAGGACTTGCAATGGGCCTTTACTTTTGACTGTTGCACAATCCAATAACTTTGTGTTTGTACGCAAACACCAGACAGCCAATTGCTAAAGAGGGCATGACCAGTGGGACCCCACATCTTCTTTTCATCCTGGGCCCTGCAAGTTCTTTTTAATATATTTTTTTTTATTTTTTCCTTCAACATGTTAACAATATTACATTTGTTTTCTCGGTTCTTTAAGCATATTCCTTTATACCCCCCTCCCCTGCCCTCCCCCTTCCATCAACTTCAGTGTTTCTTGTCCTTGGAGGACAGAGAGAGAAGAAGAGAGGAGACAAGGAGGGGGAAAAAACCTGTTTCACCCCCTGACCCTCCCCCTACTGGACAAGTCCCATATTGAGCTTGCAGGGCTTGCAATGGGCTTTTACTTGTGACTGTTGCACAATCCAACACGCCTTCTCAACAGTCACTAGTCAAACCCACTAGGTGCATTCTTCTTAATAGGTTGCGATGTCGCTCCCCTGCTAGTGGCTTCGTGAACACATCCGCTGTTATATCCTCTGTAGGACAGTATTGCAGATCTATGAGTCCTTGTTCCTGTGAGTCTTTCAGGAAATGGTATTTTACGTCAATGTGCTTGGTTCTGGGGCTGATTCTTTCTGTTTGCGCCAGCGCTATGCATCCTTGGTTGTCTTCCTGGATCGGCATGGGTCTGTCCAATTTTTTGCCCCAGATCATTCAGAAGCTGTCGCAACCAGATACCTTCTTGGCTGGCGTGTGCCGCTGCCACGTACTCTGCCTCCGTCGAGGAAAGTGTCACAGAGGCTTGTTTCCTACTGCATCAGCTGATGGGTCATCTACCAAGCAAAAATAGGTACCCACTGGTAAATTTTCGGTCCGAATGGTCTCCAACCCAATCTGCGTCCACGTACCCTATCAGGTCTGACACGGAAGTTGCTGGGAGCTATAGCTTGAGATGCACAGTCCCTTTCAGGGACCGTAAGACCCTCTTCACTGCGTTCCAATCCCTTTGGGTTGGGACTGAGACTTGTCTACATAGCATACCTATTGCCACCACAATGCCAGACCATCTAATTGTGGCAATGTACAAGAGCTTTCCTATCGCCTCTGTGTAAAGCTTTTTGTCTGGCAGCTTCCGCTTTGCTCCTGGTAAAATTTTCCCTCATGAGCACCTTGTTTATTTTAGCGTTCCACGCTCTGGTGGACTGCTTAAGCTCATATATGCATTTGTGCAGTTTGCATACACGATCCGACCTTTCAACATCTGCAAACGCCGGTGGTTGGTCCATGTAAATATCTTCCTTCAACTCACCATTTAGGAACGCTGTTTTCACATCCATATGCTTGACTTACATTCCTCTTCCGGCAGCTATACTTAACAATGTTCTGATTGTAGTGTGCTTAACTACAGGTGTAAATGTTTCATCGTAATCTTCTCCATACTTCTGGGAATATCCTTTTGTGACAAGTCGGGCCTTGTACTGTTCAATATTTCCCTGCACATTGTACTTTATTTTAAATGTCCATTTACAACCTATAGTCTTTCTCGCTACGGGCAGTGGAGTAAGTGTCCACGTCGCGTTGTCCTGCATGGACTTTACTTCTTCAGCCGCTCTTCTCCATTTTTCTGCTTCCCCTTCTGACATCTGTGAGATATCCTCCCAGGATGCTGGCTCTGACAATTTACTGGTGCTGAGTTTGTAGGACAGACGAGTGGGGGGAATGCCTTTGTTAGACCTCGTCGACTGCCTCGGCTCAGCATCAGCAGCCAACTGTGTCTGTTCCTGCACTTCTGTCACCTTTGTGCCGATTTTGACTATTTGTTCAGAGGATTGCTCCCTTTCAGTGGTTTCATCCGTGGTTGATTGCTCTCCTTCGCCTGGACCTTGGAGAGTCATCACACTGTTGCTTGAGTTTTCCACAAAGGTCACACTGTTATTAATGGTTTTTCTGTCTGTGCGTGAATCCAGGATCCTGTAGCCTTTGGAATGCTCACTGTATCCTACATGGATACCTTCCACTGCTCTGTTTTGCAGCTTGGTACGTTTCTCCTCTGAGATATATATGTAAGTCTTACTTCCAAATACTATGATGTGGCCCACACTAGGTTTTTCACCATGTCACAGTTCATATGGAGTTTTCCTCACTGTTCTAAAACACAGCCATTTTGTAGGTAGGTAGCAGCAACTGCTGCTTCACCCCAGTATCTTTCTGGTAGTCCAGAGTCTGTTAACATGCATCTAACCATTTCGGTTAGTGTTCTGTTTTTCCTTTCCGCTGTTCCGTTCTGCTCAGGTGTATGGCACTGTCTTTTAGTGCTCAATTCCATGGAGTCTCAGGAAGTCCTTTCCTGTGAACTCACCTCCATTGTCAGTCTGCCTTTGGTCTGTGCTGGAACTTGTTGCTTGTCATGGTCACATAGTCCTGAAGTTTGTCGAATACTTCATCTTTACTTTTCATGACGTACGTAAATGTGTACCTTGAATGGTCGTCAATGAAAGTTACCATATACCGGTTGCCTCCTGGCGTGGGAACCTTCATTGGGCAGCAGTCATCGCTGTGTACAAGATCAAGTGGTTTCGTGGCTCTATTCTGACTCTTCTTAGGAAGCATAGCCCTTGTGGCTTTGATGCAACAGTCGCATTTCATGATCACGGACACGCTGCTACATTAAGGTCTTTGGTCAACTGCTGTCTGTACACTTCCTTGATGCTGTCTGGGTGTCTATGTCCCATGTGTCTATGCCACAGGTGGATGCAGTCATCGTGTGGCTTGTGTGCAGTGAGCTTCACCTGTTCTTTTGCTGTGCTCAGATGGTAAAGGTGCTCATCTGCAGTGGCTCTGGCCAGTACTTTTGTCCCCCTTTGAATTGTGCATTCATCTCCCTGGAAACAGATGGTGAGCCCCCTCGCTGCAAGGTGCCTCACGGACAGGAGTCTCCTTTCTAAGTTGGGCACATAGAGCACATCTTTCATGGGTATGGTCAGTGTGCCTCCCTGTGACTGGTTGCAGTACAGGAATCCTTGTCCAATTCCTTCCATGTTGATGCTTCTCTCATCTGCAAGGTAGATCCTTTCTTTACTGCTCAGATCCAGTCCTGTGAAGAATCCTTTATCGCTAGTCATGTGGCTCGTTGCCCCGGAGTCTACACACCAATTTTGGGATGAGCTGTCTTGCGTTGCTCTGAAGCACCCACTCCATTGTTGAGCGACTGTGTTGCTGTTTGTGACTTTAGCCCTCTGCTTAGGTGTTCGTGGAGACAGTTTCTGCTGTTCTGCTTTCCATATATAGCAGTCTTTCTTTAAATGTCCCTCCTTTTTGCATCTGAAGCATACTCTGGTTTCCCTCTTAGGAGCTTTGTCTGAGGTTTTCAGTGCAGTCTCATTACCCTGCTTTAGATCATTCTGCAGGTTCTCCTTTCTGCGCTGGAATTCATCCGCAAGTCTACCTTTAACAAATTCCAGCTTCAGTTCAGCCTCTGGCCTTGTCTCCAGGGCATTGATGAGGGCACTGTAAGATTCAGGCAGGCTGCAGAGGAGTAGGGCTACCACATGGCTGTCCTTTATATCTTCTCCAATGCCGCGCAGCTGTGCCACTACTTCCAACATGGCATTTATATGCTCCTGCATTTCACTTTCTTTGCCAAGCCTCATTTTGTATAGTTTCCTCAGTAGAAACAGTTTGCTATTCAGGCTAGTTCTCTCATGCAAGTTTTGCAATGCAATCCACATGCCTCTTGCTGTGGTCTCACTTCTTATATGGATTAGCTGGTCATCTTCTACCAATAAACTTATTGTAGCCTTTGCTAACCTGTCCTTTTTATCCCATTCCTCGTGATTTGCTGCTGGTCTGTTCGTGGTAATCACCTCCCATAGATCATCTTTAGACAGCAGCATTTCCACTTTAAACTTCCACAATTGGTAGTTTACATTGTTCAGCTTTCCTACTGAAAGTCTGAACTCTGAGCTGCTTGCCATACTTGCTTCCCTCCCTTTCCCCTTCTGGGATTTAGGCCTTCTTACTCACAGTCAGTAGGCCTCTCTGTCTGGGAGTTTTCTTTCACAGTCTGCACTCCTTCTGGGCAGCTTCTAGTCTTCAAAATTGCCTTGAAGATGCCCTGGGCCCATAACCTATTGTAGAGTTAGCTTTCTGTTCAATAACACACAGCAGAAGTTTCTTCAAAACAGAACTTTACTACGAGCTCAGAAGACATGCTTCCATACTGTACAGACTGCATGGGACAAGATGGAGGACAGAGAGAGGAGAAGAGAGGAGACAAGGAGGGGGGGAAAACGGTTTCACCCCTGACCCTCCCCCTACTGGACAAGCTCCATATTAAGCTTGCAGGGCTTGCAATGGGCTTTTATTTGTGACTGTTGCACAATCCAACAGCTGCATCCTTGGTCTTCTTCAAAGGATGCAACGCATAGCAGCCAGCTGCCCACCCAGCCCTGGGGGAACATCTGACAGTCACTGGCCACACGATGCACTGCATCATGTGCTAAGGCTGCCTGGAGTGCCATAAGGCTGTCCATCTACTGAGGGGGATCCCCTTGACTAGAATGGGACACGGGCATGGGAGCCTGCCAAAACCAGGGGCCAATACTGGTTATTGTAGGGCTGCCACCTAGGCATATGCATTTACATGCATGCATGTGGGGCTGCACCCTTATGCACAAAGAAGCTACACATAATCGCACCCCCCCTGCTAGCTTTCTTCCCAACGAATGGTAGCAGCTACCAGATTTCCCCTCCACCTAAAGAGGCCCCAAAATGTTGAGATGCAAAACAGAATACTTACCAAAATTGTCACTGAAACCAGAATAGAAATCAGAAATACAAGATCCACCCTACCTTGTATATCCTTGCTATTCACACTTCCAGGAAAGGAGCTGAGAGCAGGTGAGATCTCAGCCAGTGGTAGTATAGCATAGAAAATAGCCATAATGACAGGTAAACAGCAAATGTCTATGAAACAGGCAAAGGCAGCCAGGACTTACAGAATCTAGAAGTGGTGGCTCCCTGATCATCATGCCACTGGCAAGACAAAAAACACACATGCACACCCACCTCCATCCACCACACACGCACAGAACAACCGGCGAAAACAGCAGTTGCTCTGTGCGTATAGATGGGTAGAGGTGGGTGGAGATTGGTGTGCATCTGTATACATCCTCCCCCTGCTCCCACTGCACATGCACCGGAGCGTGCGCACCGACCCCAGTCCGTGTAAAAAGGACCATAGTCTCTACCTCTAAGGTACATTCATTTAACTTACTGAACAATAGGATGCCATTTTTCTGAACACAGAAAACCATTTAAAAAATATATATATACACACACACACACACATATATATTGTGTGTGTGTGTGTATATATATATATTTTTAAATGGTTTTCTGTGTTCAGAAAAATGGCATCCTATTGTTCAGTAAGTTAAATGAATGTACCTTAGAGGTAGAGACTATGGTCCTTTTTACACGGACTGGGGTCGGTGCGCACGCTCCGGTGCATGTGCAGTGGGAGCGGGGGGAGGATGTATACAGATGCACACCAATATCCACCCACCTCTACCCATCTATACGCACAGAGCAACTGCTGTTTTCGCCGGTTGTTCTGTGCGTGTGTGATGGATGGAGGTGGGTGTGCATGTGTGTTTTTTGTCTTGCCAGTGGCATGATGATCAGGGAGCCACCACTTCTAGATTCTGTAAGTCCTGGCTGCCTTTGCCTGTTTCATAGACATATATATATTGTGTGTGTGTGTATTATATACATACATACACACACATACACACACACACACACTTTCCTCTATTGCCAAAGCATATTATTATGACACATTCTTTTAAGGTTACTGTCCTCTTTAAATAGAAGCCTTCATGATTTCTGTTCTGTAACTTTAGAAATAGTGGCCCTTTTCACACGGGACGGTGGTGCAGGGGGGATGGGTGGAGGCTGCAGAGGGTGGGCGGTGCGTGGGCGGCCCGTTGCACGATGCCCACCCACCTCCACCCATGGAACATCTGCCATTGGCACCCATTACTCCACGTGTGGGCAATGGGTGGAGCGTGGGAGCACGCGCGCATGCCGTAGCAAATGCACAGATGCCACCGCCCACGCACACGTGGGCATTTGTGCAAAAAAGTTCAGTGTAAGACTAATCTTGTACATTGTCCAATTAATTCTGTTTATAGTCACTTTTCCCACATGTTTTCTTTGTTATTGTGATAGATCTTTTTTTAGGTATACTGATACAATAATAAAGCTCTGATACTTCTAATGACAAGAATAATATTGGGACATTCTATGGGGAAGCATTAATGAATTCATTCTTATTTTGTCAAAGCTAGTAAGAGAATTTTTTTTAAAAGATCAAAACCCTGCTAAGTTCTCTCTGATCAGGAAGTCCCACCTGAGAGCAACAAGGAGGAGAGGGAATTGGGTTTGCAAGTTTAATTGCCAACTCAACAAAGTAGTAACGGCATTGGTGTGGTCGGGGAGGGTATGGTAACTGCATTCTTCTATCCGTTTAATTCTGTGGGCATTAAGAAAAAAATACATCCTATATTATTTAGCTTTTGCAGAATTAATTTTCATATGGAAGGAAGATATTTGCCTCAGTTCTTGATTGCCACTCACTCATTTGCTAAGTCTAAATTTCATTATAACTCAAATAGTTTACTTGCATGAAGCTTTTCACCTGAAATTAAAACAACAGCTAAGACAAAGGCTGAGCAAAGAAAATTTGCTCCCTTCCCTTTCGTTTGGAATGGAAGAAACAGTTCAGAAGATGTCAATGGGATACTGATTGTTGGACTCGTTTACTTATAACTTGGATTCTTCTACTCAATATACCCTTGGGATTTCACTGAAAACTATGGGTTTGATTCTCCATCTCCCTTACATTTGTGTAACTACTGATGTCAATAGTTTCTCCTGATTTATAATTTCTATATGTGAAAAGAAGGCGGCTTTCTGTTTTTATTAACTATTAAAATCATGATGGAAACGTTAAAATTAAAAACTAATGCATTTGCACACAGGATAACTAATGCTGAAAACAGATTCTATGTTTTGGAAAGAAAAAGTTAAATTGTGAATAAAAGCACTCAGCTTTGTAAATGTTGAAATGGAAAGTTTGAGAGAGATCTCTGGGGCTTTAAATGCAAGAAAATACTTTCTCTACTGCAAAATGGAGAGCTCAAAAAAAATAGTAAAATTAAAAATTATGGGGTTCATACAAAGGTCTCGAGGAAGATGGCTTCATTGTTGATATATGTAAAATGTTGGAAATCTGGAGACATCGTACCTCCAGATGTATGTTTACAGCTTATCTCTTGGATTCCTATGTGCATCTGAGGGCAGAAATGTGGATTCCTATGTGCATCTGAGGAAAGAGGCAGCGGTGCGGCCCCTGCTCAAAAAACCATCGCTTGACGTTCACTTCCCCGCCAGTTATCGACCAGTCTCTAACCTTCCCTTTTTAGGGAAGGTTATTGAGCGGGTGGTGGCTCAGCAGCTGCAGGAGCATCTAGAACGCACCAGATTTTTTGATCCCTTGCAGTCCGGCTTTCATTCAAGTTATGGCACTGAGAATGCATTAGTGACTTTGGTCAGCGACCTTCGCTGGGAACTGGACCAGGGTCGTTCGATCCTGCTAATCCTATTAGATCTGTCGGCTGCATTTGATACCGTTGATCATGAGATGTTGGTGACTCGCCTGCGGGACTATGCGGAACCATTCTTGAATGGTTCTGCTCTTTCTTGGCCGGGAGAACTCAATGGGTGGTAATTGGGGATTGTTCATCTTCTCCCCAGGACCTCGCATGTGGAGTTCCGCAAGGCTCTATTCTGTCCCCTCTCTTGTTCAACGTACACATGCAGTTGCTTGGTGTGGCCGTGAGATGGTATGGGGTGCAGTGACACCCAGCTCTACCTCTCTTTTTCATCTGACCCAGACCCGGCAGTCTCTGTGCTTACTCTATGTCTGGCGGATGTGGGGATTGGATGAGGGCAAGCTGTCAAATGAAATCCTGACAAGACGGAGGTGAGGTTGGGCGGAAGGTGGGTGTGCGTCCCCCATCATTGATGGGGTTTGTCCCCCGTTGGTGTCTCAGGTTCGGAATCTTGGGGTACTCCTCGATCCAAAGCTTTGCTTAGATCTCTTGGTTGAGGCTGTGGTGAGGAGTGCTTTTTGCCAATTACATCTGGTGCGACCTGGCCTGGCCAGGCTGTGGAACTCCCTTCCGGTGGAGGCTTGGATGGCCCCAGATCTTGCCTCATTTTGACAACAGTGCAAGACCTGGCTGTTCTGCCAGGTCTTCGGTGAGGGAGATAGGTGAGGGTGGGTGGGGAGGATGGGTTTTTTAGTTTTTTTTTTTATTCTTATGCTTCCCTTTTATGTATATTTTATGTATATTTGTAAATGTTTTAACTTTTGTATGCCACCTCGAGCTGCCTAGGCAGGAGAGGTGGGGTATAAATAAGGAAAATAAATAAATAAATAAATATCAATAAATTTGATCCTTGGTTGTGAACTTGCAATTCTTCATTAATAGTAGAAAAAGAATTTCATATTATCACAGTAATCTGCAGAGCACGCAAAAAGGTTGATGGGGAAATACTATGCTCATTCCAAGTTTGCACATTACAGGCTTATGAAAAGGGACAGAAAAAACTTTCATCCCTGTCTTCATGTCTGTGAAAGAGATTGAGTTCATTTTGAAAATCTGTAGAAAAAGTGTAATTACTGAGAAAAATGAGTGGCACATAGTGTCATCAGATCTATTCCACATTATTCAAGCATGGACATGCAGGCAGGCTTGTTATATTGAAAACTCTCTGTTCTCAAGTGAAAGCAGATGTGTCTATGTTATAACCAGCAAGACACCAAGTTATTTAGATAAGAATGATTTTATTATTTTATTTATTTATTTATTTAAAGATATTGATAACCCACCCATCCTGCCACAGGCAGCTCTGTGTAATTTAGTAATGCTAAGCAACAGGAAAATATACTAGCCTTTTAAAGCAACTTGAAAATACAAGTGGAAAGGGGAAAACATAAAAAGGTTTGTGGAAACAGGATTTTTATTTTCCTCTCAGATTCCTTGATGCTGTATTAGATGGTATATTTTAGCTCTACAGACTGCTCACTAATGTTCTACTTCTGTCCTTCAGGGTCCCCCTGCCTACCCCTGTAACTAAGCTAAGCACAGGTACCTACAGATTCTCAACTTCCTGAATGTATCCCCTGCTTCTCCCTATGTCCCCTCCCTACCTTGTCCATCCTAGCTTATAGGTCTCTTGTGGCACAGACCTGTCTCTAATAAATGACTGTAGAATGACAGGCACATTGCTGGTGACATATAAACATATCAGATTCTCTGAACTAATAAAATAATATATTTTAAAATTCTGACACAATGGACCTTCCTACATCATCTTTTATGTCTCCTCTGAAAATACACCTAAGGGTTGTGGTACTCACTCAGAATGTGGGTCAGGAACCCAAGTAGGGTTGCATTGCAAGTTGATGGGATTGCACTCGGGCTGCAGCAGCTAACAGTACTGCTGCTGCGCTGTCAATGTTAGAGCTAAGCAGAAGGGGCAAGGAGTGAACTTGCTGCTGAAGGGTGGCGGGTTGTGTGACGAGCAGCAGCAGCTGAGCATTAAGCACAAACTAGCAGCCACCTTCATGGAGCTGAGTATGCTCCTAAACTCATAACAGTGCAGCAGCAATAGCAAAATAAACTTTTGGCTATTCCTCTGCTCAAGATAGAGCCATATATGCTCCTTGGAGCTGCGGACTGCAGCACAGACCCATCGGACCCCAAGCTATAAGGGGCTGGAACTATGCCCCGAGCAAGCAGAGGTGGGGGGAAGAAAGGATATGAAGAGGGGAAGCAAAAGATTGCTGGAGCCAGCCAGCTGCAGTCAAGGGCAAGGCAATACTGAGGGAGATTTGCAAGTGAAGCCAATAGACAGTGGTGGGGAGAGAAATCAGAGAGGAGAGATGGGCATGGGGTGGGGAACCAGCTGAAAACCAGCTGAAAACCATGGACCATAGAGTGGAATCCAAGCCAAGCACACGCACCTGAGACTTTGCATCTGTCTGAATGTTTGTTTGTCTTCTCCCCTGTCTCTCCCACTGTCCCCTCTCCCTGTCTCCCCCGCCTTGTCTTTTAGATTGTAAGCCACAGGCAGGGACCGCGTCTATTTCTATGTTCTGTACAGCACCAGGCACATGGCTAGCACTATATAAATGTTTATAATAATAATAGTTAATAATAAATAGGAAGAAACAGCAAGCAGGGAGATAGCAAGTTGGCAAACCAGGAGAAAGACTGCATGTGCATGTGTGAGCAGTGCACGCATCAGGGAGAGAAGGGGGCAGGCTTTTTGATGGCACACTAATCTTTGTTGGTGTTTCAGGTTGCAGGATTTTTTTGATTTTATTTTTAAGTCCCTAAATGGGTCATGCAGGAGAAAATAAAGTTTGAGAACTGAGAAACAGCATGACCTTTATACCCTTTCTCACCAAACAGATTTCCTCTTGAAATAGCCGTGTCCATGTCCAGGCACAAGGAGGAGAGCAAAATGTATGGTTCTACTGCTTTCAATATTCCTGAGCATAGCGAAAAACAATAAGATCAAACCCTTAATGTACAATATGCTGGGGGGAAATTATGAAAAGTAAAATCAAGACTGCAACGAGGCTGTTCATACAGGGGGTCATGCTTTATGCTATTTTTAGTCCCGCCCACCCTGCTGGTCAGTTTTACACTCAGGGCTGGTGAAGGAGCCACCAGGGCCCCCGGATTTTATCTTCAGTCTGGCCCCTGCAAAACCTAAGGCCAGCCCTGTTTACACGGCGGCCCTTTTCACATGGGTCACCGTGGGTGGGGGGTGATGTGTGGGCGGCGTGGTGGGTGGGGGTGCATTCCCATGTTTGCCCACCTATCTCCACGCATGGAGCATCAGGCATTGGCACCTGTTGCTCCATGCGTGGGTGGTGTATGGAGGTGGGTGGAGTGCAGGAGCACGCACACCCCGCCCATGGGCAACCACCCATTCCCCCCGCACCCGCTGCAGCGTTTGCATATGGGCGCCCACCTACACATGTGTGCGGGGGGGGGGGCGGCACCCATGTGAAAAGGGCCTAAAGTATAGTCCCCTCCAAAAATAGATCACACAACCCACACACTTTTTTTTAAGCCAGTAATGTAGTATCCTATTTATTATATGTAAAATATATATATTCAGTTTTCAAACACAGAAATGAGCAACAAGAAATGACATCATATTATAACCAATACCTTCTCCCACCCCACATCAAAAATGTGCTATCTCACCCCTGCCCCTTCTTTTAGAACATATTTTATGGGCAGTCCCAAAACGTACCCCGTTCCAAAATATGATCATCCAGAAGAACTCTGAATAAGGCACACTCAACACAGAGATAAAGGAAAAATCAAAATCTACAATACAGCATCACAATCTATGAAAGGCGACAGGAAGTCTTGTCCAGAGCCTTACAAAGATACTACCAAGAGATTTAAAACAAAATATAAAAAAAATCTTTACCGCCAGTTGCTTTTTGTAACCTCTCGTTAGATAACAGCAATTTTGTTTAAATACACTGTCTACCTTACAATATCTTCTCCCGCTGCAACATTTTTGTATGACAAATTAACTGATACTTTCATAACTGTGAGTATAGTTAGAAAATATCCAAAAAGAAATGATTTAAATTTAGGGGAAATCACAAAACTAGCCTTCTTTTCAAATGTGCTGAACAAGCAGTTCCAATTTTGTTCAGTATATCTACTAAATTTGTTCAATACTTTTGAATATCTCAAGACACTAATAAATGCAAATGCATTACAGCATGTCTAACTTTGACTGTAATATAACCCCCTCAAAAAAATAGGTCACACTTAACCCACACACATTTAAAAAAAACAAAAACCAGTAATGTAGTATCCTATTATATAAAAAGTATATATTTTTAGTTTTCAAACACAAAAATGAGCAACAAGAAATGACATCATATTATAACCAATACCTTCTTCCATCCAAATCAAAATTTTGCTCTCACCCCTGCCGCTTCCTGTAGGATATATTTTATGGGTAGTCCCAAACCGTACCCCGTTCCTAAACATGATAATCCAGAAGAACTCCGAATACCCTTTCCCACCAAGCGTGCAAACTTTCCCCAAAATAGGTAGTGAAAATGACTGCCCAAATTGGAGGCACTGGCCAATTCTGAAGCTGCTTTAAGGTGTGCTTGGTCCAGCCGATGCCCTGGAAAGCCTTAGAACAGAGACCCTTTTCAAACAGGCTGGCAGGGGGAATGGGTGGAGGCTGCGGCGAGGAGGTGGTGCATGGGCAGTCCATTACACGAGTATCCACCCATCTCCATGTATGAAGCATCCGCCATTGGCGCCTGTTGCTCTGTGCATTGGCGATGGGTAGAATGCCACCCACCCGCCATGGAGATCGCACGATTGCCCCCACCTACACACGTGGGTGAGGGGGCAGTGGCATCCATGCAAAAAGGGCCAGAGATGGGAAACCTTTTCCTTCCCAGGGGCCACATTGAAAAGTACAGGCTCCAGGAGATGCAACATGGTATATAAGGAGTGAGGGGAAGAGAAGGGTCCAGAACATGCATCTGTCACCTATTATATGAATACTCTCATCTCTGCTTCCTTATCCTGACCCCAGTCTTTCAGTGCTTGGTGGTAGGAACCACATCCAGGAGCTGGAAAAGGACCAAATGAAAACTAGCTGTGGGTCACATTTGGCACCCAAGCCTGAGGTTTCGTCCCCCTGTCCTAGAACCAAGGAAGCAGAGAAGGCTGTCGTATTTTCTCCTCAGGCCCTGATTTGAGAAAAGATTGTGCAAATTTAAGGATCAGAACTTCAGTCTTACAGGAAAACTAAATGTTCTCCTTATTATGCCAAAATTCCTTTGCTTTAGTCACCAAAAAGTAGTAGTCAAAGTTTAGCTGATGGCATCCATATTGGATGGAGTGTTACTACTTATCTATTCAACAGGCAAATTTACAGAGACTTTCTTAGCTATGACTTAATAATAAATAATAATAATAATAATAATAAACAAACAAACCCTTACATGAAAATAGGTCTCTGTGAGCCAGGGAAAAACAACAAACCTACTACCTAGGTCTTCATTATCTTTCCTCTGATAAATAATTGTCAGGCATAGGGACACATTTTTACACAAAGAAAACAAAAATGCTACCCACCAAAGCATTAACTTGTCAGCAGGATTTGTACTTCTAAAATTCAAGCAAATTGATTAATATGCACAAATAAATTTAAAAGTCATTGAATCCACCTGAATTATTAAAATGCTTCCAGTTTGCTATTAAATGGAAAAAATTAATGTGAACAATTATCCATCACAGCTAGCACAGATTTCCCTAGCCAACAATCACTACCTGTTGTTTTTTTCCAAATGATATACAGAATTATTTTAGACATTTTGATTATTATACTCAATAATTAAAACAAAATACTTCAAAACCAAGTAGTCACACATTTTCTTATAATAAGTTAGATCTCCTCTGGGAAAGGCCATCAGAGCTTAACAGGAGTGGTTGAATGAGAAGAGATTTCTGTGTTTCTTTTCATGGATGCTATTTTTCAATTGTTCTATTCGTGGGAAACCCAGGCAATTTCAGGAGCCACCTAAATCCCTGAAGATCTGTTGGTGACCATGACCACAAAATCTCGTAACAAGGCTCTGTGCTCCATACCTCCCAACATTTCCTACTTAGGAGGGACAGTCCCTCTTTGAGAGCTGAATTCCACCGTTCCTCTTTTAAGGATTAAAGTCTCAGCTTCAGCAAGAGACACAAAGACCTGTATTTAAGATTCAGGCACCTCTTCCCAGGTTGCCTCCCTAGAAAAGACCTGGAGAGGACAATGGAGAGAGGATGGAATGACAAGACACTATGATAAGCAGGAGAACCTCTATGCTCTTTTATGCACTTGGAATGTAGGGAGGTGGGAGTGCACGTATAAGGGGTGAAGGGGTGACGCTTATTGGCTGAGGAAGCGGGGCTTCTTCCTCTTTTGTCACTGGAAATATTGGGAGGTATGTTCACCACTGCTCTTCCACTGAAATTATGCCCTCACTGGCTGCCTCATTAAATAGAGGGGTTTCCCCATGAGGGCAACAGAAACAGCGAATTGCATACTACATTTTCAGGGACCCTCTAGTGAGATCAGAGGCTGATATGCATCACCTACATCTTCCCACCCATCCTTCTCTTCTCCCACCCTCCCCACATGCATAGGGTCCTCCACAGGAGTCTGGAATGAAAAGGGGATGCAGCTTGGAAAGTAGCCGAGGGAAACGGTTAAAGCAGGAAAAGCACAACAGGTGCCTAGAATAGGTTTCAGCGGCCCTTGTGGATTACAGTACTTTTTGGAGGCAGAAAACTTTCTAGGATTTGCTAATTTGAAGCAGAAGGATTAGTGGGAAGGTGACCGCTGGCTGTGTGTCAAAACCTTTGGATTGTATGTATATACGAGGTGGTTATGGCAAATGCGATGGTGGTCTAGTACACCCAACGACTTTAGATGCACATTTGGGTTTGTATTGAAAAGGCAATGCCTACAAAGTGCTGGCAAAAAAAATCTCAATCTGCTGTTCACAAAAGTACGCCTGTGAGTCCTGACCCAATAACTTGAACAGGAGGGCTTTATGCTTTTCTTTCAAATTTCAGAGAACTAAAGTGTTTATGTATGTATACTTGTCTTGCGGTTGCTCAGTTTTAGATCAACTTGCTTATGATCTGATGAAGAGTCCTGTGTGGCTCGCAGGTTTGCATACCCTCACCAACAGAAATTAGTCGAAGAAAAGTTATCATCTGAGCTGCTTTATCTCCATCTAGAGCCCCTAGGACATTCAAATCCTAATTGTGAATCTTAGCATAGCTGCATATGATGAACATGTATTAATACAGCTAATTTAAATGGTGAAAAAATGTCTGCAGCGTTAAATGGTAGTCTTCCCATGCAACAATACATATTGATGTGTACTATGTCCAGGGATCCGTGTTCACTGCATTTTCCCCATTGGCAATAATGGGGAAATGCCATAAACATGGGTCTCTGATCAAGTCTGACTGTGAGAATAGAGAGATGAAATTCCTAATGAATTCGTGGGAAATGACTTTATAAACAAGACAGCTTCATTCCATACAATTTTATATAAGTCACAGAAAGCACTGACTCCATACTGGGTATTTTAATGTTTATGCCATTTAGATGTTTTTAATGTTTATGCCATTTAAATCTACAAAACAAAGACAACCATAGCATTGCTAAATTTCCCACTATCCCCTCACTTTTCATTATCTATAGTCCAAAAGAAAGAAATAACTATACAAACATTAACGATCTCTCTTCTTCTCTCTTGCATGATTGAGGTCAAACATGGCTAACAGAAGCTAGCAGAATGTTGTGGATACATCTCAAATGTTCATTGCAAACCAGGGGCCATGATCAAGAAGTCAAAGCCCACATCTGAGCAGTGTGACTTGGACAGCGTGGTTAATGCCAACCAAGGAACTGGTACAGACAACACTGCATCCATCCATCTATGACTTTCCCCAACCCAGTGGGTCAGGTACCCAATTCACACCTGGGTGCACGAGAGGCAGCAATCCCATGTTATTATTATTATTTATTATTATTAGACATTTATAAAGCGCCAGTCGTATGACCTGGTGCTGTACATAACATAGAATTAGACGCGGTCCCTGCCTGTGGCTTACAATCTAAAAGACAAAAACAAAGGGGGGGGAGACAGGGAGAGGGGACAGTGGGAGAGACATGGGAGAAGACAAACAAACATTCAGGCGGATGCGAAGTCTCAAGTGCGTGTACCTGGCTTGGTTACAAGGAAATTGGTAGCAGCAGTCAGCAGAGGAGGGCCGACAGTAAGAGTAAGGGGAAAGGCTAGCAGGCATTGGGAAAGGCAGCATGTAAAGGTGGGTCTTGAGGAGGGATTTGAAGGAGCGGAGGGAGGAGGCAAGGCGGATGTTGGCAGGGAGGGAGTTCCAGGCATGTGGGGCAGCGAGGGAGAAGGGATGAAGGCGGTTGGGCGAGCAGGAGAAACGAGGGAGAGTGAGGGAGGGGACAGAGGAAGAGCGGAGAGCGCGCGCAGGAGTGCGTAGGGCGATTAGGTCCGAGAGGTAAGGGGGAGCTTGGTCATGGAGCGATTTGAACGTGAAAACCAGGAGTTTGAACAGGATACGTTCAGGAAGGGGGAGCCAGTGAAGGGAGAGGAGGAGAGGCGTTACATGGTCGAAGCGACGGGCAGAGTGAATGATCTTGGCGGCAGAGTTTTGGATCGCAACAAGGGGGGACAGGTGGGAGCGAGGGAGGCCAGCAAGGAGGAGGTTGCAGTAGTCGAGGCGAGAGATAACCATGGCATGAACAAGGATTTTGGCCGAGGAGATAGATAGAAAGGGGCGTATGCGGGCAATGTTGAGGAGAGCGAATCGGCAGGATTTGGCCACAGAGTCAATGTAAGGTTTAAAGGAGAGGTGCGTGTCAAAGATGAAGCCCAAGCTGCGGGCTTGGAGAACAGGACGGATGGTGACCCCATCAATGCAGATGGTCAGGTTAGAGGGAGAGGAAGGGAATGGAGGAAAAATGAGGAGTTCAGTCTTGGCCATGTTTAGTTTGAGTTGGCGTTGGGACATCCAGGCAGAGATATCAGAGAGGCAGTCGACGAGGCATGAGCGGATAGAGGAGAGAGAGGGGGTAGAGAGATAGAGTTGGGTGTCATAAGCATAGAGATGGTATTGGAATCCGTGGGAGGCAATAATTTTGCCAAGGGACAGGGTGTAGATAGAGAAGAGGAGATGGCCAAGGACAGAACCTTGGGGGACCCCAACCGAGAACGGAAGGGAGGGGGAGGTCGACTCAGGGAGGGAGACATTAAAGGAGCAGGAGTAAATGTGAGAGTAAATACAATTTTGACCCACAATATCCCAGGATGCAACTGAGTGCCTTAAACGCTCAACAACTGCATCTCTTCTCGCTTGCCAACAATTACCTTCCATTGCAATTAGTTATTTCCTATGCTATATATAAGGAGAAACAAAGTTTAATACTGTGCCTTGATGGTTAGGGTGTATTTCCTCTGCTGAAATTATTACATTCACCTCCCAGCTTCACGTGATTACTCACTATAGCATGTGCACAAATCCCAGAGGATTCTACCAAAGCACGTCATATGATACAGAAAAAATACTCTGAATTCTCAACAGATCTAATTTTCTCCCACTATGTCACCTGCAGTCACAGATTTCTCTCCATTTGCGCCCAATAAAATACTCTATTGATTTTAAGTGCATTGTGTTTGCTTACAAATCCCTTAGTAACAAAGGTCCACACTTCCCTTCTGGCTCTTCCAAAGCCCCAACTGAGAAAAACTAACATCAGTTAACTTACTTTTCCATAATATTGGCTGAAGCCTCTTTGATTCCAAGGTTTTTTTTTTGTTATGCTTCACAACCGAAGAATCAGCTGAAGCTTTAATGTTTATATGCTAGCTGAATCATTCTATTATTTTATTAAAAGTCATGTGTGAGACTGAATTTAATAGTTTTGTGAATTATCTCAGAGGTTATTGCTATGAAGACAGAGAAGATACATTTTGTACCGTAGAGAAAGTAGGGTTTACCAAGTTGGTCCCAAGTATAGGCAATAGAGGCAAAATAGTACAGTGGGTATTTTCAGACGTTATGAGATCACACTCAACCACAGTCAATACCCTGTGGTGGGGAATGGTCCCGTAACGTCTGTTGGGAAACCGGAAGTTCCCCCCAGATGTTCGCCACGCTCAATCCCTGCCGGGAATCACATTCACCACGTGATCAGCTGAATCCGCGGGGCCGGCGCCAATCGCGTGGTGAAGGAGATTCCCGGTGGGGATGAAAGGGCCCATCATGTCTGGACGGCGATCACGGCCCGGAATCCCTGCCGGGATTCCGGTCCATGGTCATTTCGGGTGGGCACTGCAGCTGCATTGACCGCGGCACCCGCCCGTCTCCCCAGAGGGCGGGTGGTGAGGGAGCATGGTGGGGGCGGGGCCATGCGGCCGCATGTTGCACCGTGCGACCCTGCCCCTCCCCGATTCCACGCCGGGATCCCCCGGCACGTCTGTTGGCCGTGCCGGAGTGATCCCGGCTGGGAATCTGAGGGTTGTTTCCGTGATGGGGCGAAGTGGCCCTGTCACGTCTGAAAACACCCTGTGATATCTTTTATTGGACCAATTACAGTTGGTGGGGGTATGCAAGCTTTCAGACATCACACAGGGTCCTTCGTCAGGCAAGTCTGGGGTTACAAAAGCTTGCATACCTCCACCAACTTTAGTTGGTCCAATAAAAGATATCACTTTACTACTTTGTCTCTATTGCCTATATTTTGTACTGTATTTTAAACAATAAAGCAAGCAAGTAGGAAAGTGTACAGTGCACTCACTTAGGAGGCAGACTATTTTCATTCCTAGAAGACTTGTTTTTATCACTAAATATCCTTAAGCTACATTATCTGTGGCACTATTATCCCATATGGCCTAGCTTATTTTATTATTTTGTACTTTATATTTTCACCCTGATTTTTTGGTATAGAAAAAAATGTACGTGAAATTGTACTATTAGAGGAAATGTATGCAATATTGTGATTAAAGTATCATAATGCATGTAAATACTTGGGCAGAGTTAAGGCTGCATGTTCAGCTGTAACTTTTGGTATTTATTTTTAATTTTGGACAATAATTCATTATAAGATAGGTCTTTTTGTATTTTAGATTACATTTCGGGCAGCGTGTGAAGACAGCAAAACCCCTTCATGTACAGTCTTTGAGATCACAGACAGTTCATACCGAAACTTTGTCTATGGACAAAATGGGGCATCATGAACATCAAAAAGTAACAGAAAAAAGATCTCCCACAATCAAGGCACACAGTATGACTGAACAAGACACATCACAAACATTCAAACTGAACTGGAAAGACAGAAGCAAGCTACTAAGTAAGTCCAAGTGAACCACAAAACCCAAGAGGTGGGGACAAACATAGACACACACTATGTGCCTCTTGGACTGACCAGACCAAGGATACAGTTGTGCTGGGGAAGCAAGGAACATCAAAGTCTAAAGGGAGTACAAGAGACCTGTAACTCCTCTTTCCTGAAGGAAAGATAAAAGGGGGAAACTTGGAATGGAGAAAATTGACACCAGTATGGGCTTGGAAGGGAACAGTCCCATAGATGAGAGAAATCAGCACCTTGGCAGAAATTCTCAGAAGCAGGGCCGCATGACCGTGGTTGGTGCAATGCCGATTACAGTATGATGGTCTGAGCTAACGACTGGCCACCCTACACATGTGTTATGATATGGCCTGGGCCTAACAGAGATACTAATCTCCTTGCTACAATGTAACCAAATCAGAAGTGCTTCTCTGACACAAATGTGCCAGAACATACATTGAATGTTATTGTAACTCACTCTTTGTTAAAATGTAACCAAAAGTATACACTGGATTTAAAAGTATGTAACACTTTGAATGTAACTTTTGTGTAGACCACTGTAGCTGTTATTTAGGACTATGAAGATTGTTAGAAATTAGGTGACACATTATTTTAGTACATGTATTCATTCATTGATTAAAAGAACAGAAAGTGTTAGAAAAGATGGTCAAAGTTGCTCAGAGGAAGCAATGATGTCTGAGAGAAAGAGCAGAAACGCTGTGTTCCCAAACAAAACTGGATAGTTTATAACTCACAGGAACATTAAGGGACAAAGGGGAAGGTCAGAAACTGATAACAGACTTAAACTGTACAAGCAAGAAAAGATGGCCTTATCAGACAACCAGATGCCTCTAAGAAGGATATGGGCAACCCAGGGCCAAAGGGTCAGACTCCCCCCCCCCTCCAGAGGGAGGGGTGGACCAGACCCTATTGGTCAGGGCAAACCCCCAATGACTAAGCAGAAAATGCCCCAATGATGAATAGCCATAAGGGGAACATTCTGGAGTAAGAGGCAAACAGCCCCTTAACATGGATAAGTAATAAGGGGAACTTGTATATAAGGCCAGCCTCTGGATCAGTTCTTTGCCCTTCACGGTACTCGGTCGCTAGCCCTTATCAGGGCGCCGACGAGCTCGGTGATTTGGCCCCCTTTGGAACTTCTCCTTAGGAAGTCCTGCAACGTGCCTTGCAGCTAGGCTCTCTCTCTCTCAGCATCGTTGGGCCCCCTGCCTGCCTTCCTTCTGGAACCAGACTGTTGACCTCTGATCACGTAAGAATATATGCTTTGTATGTATTTGAAGTAGTCAGAGTAAGGTGAGGGATCATATGTCGGGTGCAAGTGTCTCCTTAATAATTGGTATGCTAATTGTTCTGCTATTATTGAATAAATGCCTATTTGATTGAACAAAAGAGTCATTACTAGAAATAGAAGAGGAGTAATTCCCCATCCTCTCAAACACAGTAGTATTTCCACTTGATCCCGGGAATTGAAAGGGACATGCTTCACCAGGGTGCAGAAAAATAGCTGAACCCCTTTTATTTCTTTTCAGTGGTGGAGAATGCGGGCATCTTCAGTGGTGGAGGTGCCCATCTTGTAAATGGGCACCTGGGAGGCCCCATCACCTGGACAACAAATCACATATGCAGTATATAAATGCTTGCTAATAATAATAATAATAATAATAATAATAATTGTTGGGCTCTGCCAAACAGACCACTTGAATGAGAATTAGAATTTGACTTTGGACATTACATACTTGTAGATATATATACACCATAATAATAAATAAAATAAATAATAATATGGAAGCACATTGGTGCCTGCCTTGGTTATGTTGCACTTGTACTCCACAGGTCTGCCTGTGTGGCCTACTGGGAGGTGTAGGGTTCCAGGGCTGAGGCAAGGTGCATTGGGTGGAACCGGCCCCTATTCCCTCCAGAATGGGGTCTCTACTTTTATTTTCTGGTCTGAAGTGTGCCACCTTGGATGTTTCATGGGGCGCACCGCTGGCCAAAACCTTGGTGCCAGGTTATATTACCAAAAGTCCTGTCTCCTCGGTGGGGGAGGTATGTGACATGATCACAACGTATTAACAGGATCAATCCCAAGTATGGAGAAAAACTGGCAAAGAGAGTAAGGAAAAGGGAGTTATGAGGTACTTTCTCTTTAAGATTTGAAACACTGTGCCTAATTAGGTCATGCCTCATCAGCTTTATAAGGGCTTGAGAACTCTTAGGAAAGAGGGGGATGGAGCTGCTGTTGGCAGGAAGGAAACTACATGAAGGAGCTCAAAGTTAGAGCTCAGTTGAGGGCAGCACGGAGCAAGGCCTGCCAAGTCTGGGGGAAGGATTCTAAGCCTGGGTTTAGAGACTGAAAAAACCCCAAACAGAGACGGAGACAATGCTGGAGAGGTCTGGACTCAGGTGGAATCGTTTCTGTATATTCCTAACCTGGGCGGTCTTGTGAGCTGTGTGGACACCTCTGAGGGACCCACGTTTGTATGAAAGAAGCCCTCTCTGGAGGATCGGACTGGCTATTGGGGAGGCTCGGAGCCCAAACTTTAAATGTGGATAAAAGTTTGTTTCTTTGTTTATTTACGGCCATAGGCCAAAAGACAACAACAATCAGTAAAAAACACATCTCCATATATTAAGATAAAAGCATAAAGCTCACTGGGACACAAAGAGAGTGTATTTAGAGTGTGGCAGGCGTGTGTAATTCCCCACATATATAGTACTCCTCCAGGAAGGAGTGACACACATACAGCCACAAAATGTGATGATTTTCTGAACTCTGAGCACAGAAGAGGTTTCTTTATAGTGCACTAGGACTGAAACCTGAATTGTTCTTTTAATGGTCACCTACGTCTCTGGAGCAGTAGACCCACCTCCAACAAATGAATCCAAGAAAGATTAAAATTTAAAATGCTTAGATGGCAGCAATTCTCTGTTACGACCTATTAGAGGCCTTTGATGTTTTACACAGTACATTTCTCACAGTGGTGAAATGTTTCAGACTACTTTACTGATGATGCAAACATTTTTTAATTCCATGATACACACCATTTTCAAACAAGCCATTCAACTTTTTAAATATAAATATATATATATATATATATAGAGAGAGAGAGAGAGAGAATACAGAATTGTGTTTGATAGAACTGAGAAATGAACAGTACTGCATCTCAGAAGCACATCATTAATGTAACTTTGATAAACTCCTTAGATCCCTGGTGGATATACACAAAAAATACACGACTCAGCACAATTATCTGCAGCAGGGAACAACTATCCTAAGAGGCTCAGAACGTAAATGAGCATGACATGCAAGAATGTGGTACAGCAGCATGATTCAGCTGTTCATAGATCCTTTCCACAGAGCTAAGTTCTTACCAATGTAGTCAACTTCTGCTTTCAAAAGTAATAAGACTATAGCCTATTCATTTCTTCCCATGCATTTTTTTAAATAACATTTTATTCAGTCATCCTCCTCTCAGGATTACTATTCTCCCTGTGTTTGCTGTGGAAAGTATGAAACAAATGACCTTTAAACAAAAAAATTTAAATCCTAAATTATGTCTAACTGGTACAAAACATAATCAGGATATGGTTTTCCTTACAGTTAAAGTCACAAATATATTTGTTTTTCAAACTGGGTATCTAAAATTAGACTCAAACTGAATTGTCATGGTTTTTCGGAGGAGTCGACAACCTGTAGCACTGATTGGGTAAAAAGAGATGTGTAGCCGATGGGACCACTCCCCACACCACCCCAGCCCAGAAAAGTGCAGGCAACACAACCTGGGGCACCGAACTGAGGTGTCTATGGCCAGGGAGCCGTCTCACCAACCGTACAGCCTAGGTAAGGCCAGGAGCAAACAAACATGTGGGCAGTCGGCCCCACCTGTGCCGTTCCCAGCACCCTACCCCCACCATGATGAACAACCACGGTGACTAAGGAGGCACAGCCATGGTGGCTCCTGGTCTGAGGCGGGTATGCTACACCAGAACAGACTTGCTAGCCTGCTATGACACACATGGCCTGGACCCCATAGCCTGGGCTGTGACCTCAGAGATTTGCAGAGATTACAGCCGAGCTAGCTACCCAACACTCCCCGGGCTGATCCTGGGCCAGCATCTGGTAGCGTGTGTTTACATGTGCCGGCAGGTCCCAGGCCAAAGTCTGTTTTAACCCACTGACTTCAGCAGAATTGTTAGGATTGCTCAGAGTGTCTGAGAATCAAAAGTGTTTTATTCGGGTCCCTAGAAATGGCTTTGCAGACACAAGTCTGAAATGTTTGCCCCCAAAAAACTCATAACCACCCATGTTCCTTAATTGAATCTTTTTAAAAGCCTTGTTAAAATTACCACAGTGAAAAGAAATTATTGTATAAATATAATTTCTGTCCACTATTTATGCTCCTTACTCAGTGTTTTATTTATCTTACAGCTTTCACTCAGCCCAGACTAGTCCGATTTTCTGGTTTTAGGTTGGTCTGTATTAGCACCCTGGCATTTCTTTGGGCTTCTGAAAAGATCATGCTGAAATTTATTTATTTAGTTTAGTTTAGTTAGTTTATTTCATTAGATTTCATTCATTATGCTGCCTCCTCCTGCCTTCACAGCTTGGGGTGACTTACATCATTTTAAAATACAACAGCATAAAAACATTTAAAACAACCAATAGTAAAGCTAAAAACAAAAAACAAAAGTATTCCCACCCCCCCTACCCACCCAACCTCCCACCCTCACTCGTCTCCCTCACCAAAGGTCCAGCGGAACAACCAGGTCTTACAATGTTGTCGGAAAGAGGGGAGGTCCAGGACCAGGCAGACCTCCACCAGGAGGGAGTTCCACAGCTGTGGTGCAGCCACCGAGAACGCCCTCCTCATCATCGCCACCCAGGAAACCCGGGGGACCTCAAGGAGGGTCAACCCTGCAGCCGAACGCAGAGGTCAATCCAGAACCCAGGAAGTGAGGCGATCCTACAGATAGGTGGGGCCCAGACTGTTTAGAGCTTTAAAGGTCAATACCAACACATTGAATTGGGCCCGGAAAAATATTGGCAGCCAGCGCAAAGAACGGAGCACTAGTGTAATGTGCTCGTGATGACCCATCTCCCTAAGGAGCCAGGCCGCCGCATTCTGCGCCAGCTGTAGTTTTCGAACCATCACGAGGGGTAACCTCACGTAGAGCACGTTACAGTAATCTAATCTTGAGGTGATAAAAGCATGTATGATAGTGACCAGCTCTGCATCTGAGACATACGGCTTAAGCCATTTCACCACATGTAATCGGTGAAATGGGCCCTTCACCACAGCTACCACCTGGACATCCAGTCAGAGCTGTGGGTCCAGGAGCACCCCAGACTACAGACCTGGAGTACCAGTGGAGGGCAGACCCCATCGATAATGGGGGCCATCACTCCCTTGGCACCCTCCACAAGCATCACTTCCGTCTTGTCAGGATTCAACTTCAGGTGGCTCGCCCTCATCCAGTCCCCCACAGCTGACAAACACCAGGTGAGCACCGAGACTGCAGTGCATGAGTCAGCTGAAAAAGAGAGGTACAGTTGGGTGTCATCAGCATGTTGATGATATCGTACACCGAACCCTCTGAAGACCTGTCCCAAAGGCTGCATGTACATGTAGAACAGGAGATGGGATAAGATGGCACCTTACGGGACTCCACACGTGAGGTCCCAGGGAGAAGATGAACAATCACCCAGCACCACACAATGAGTTCTCCCAGCCAGGAAAGAGTGGAACCATTCAAAAACAGTACCGCCCACTCCGGCTCAGTCCCACAGCCAAGTCACCAACCAGTCATGGTCAACGGTATCAAAAGCAGCCGAGAGGTCTAATAGGATCAACAGGGTTGAACAGCCCTGGTCCAATTCACAGGAGAGGTTGTTGACCAAGACCACAAGTGCAGTCTCAGTGCCATAACCCAGATGAAAGCCAGACTGTGAGGGGTCAAGGAAACTGATCCGGTCCAGATGCCCCTGAAACTGATGGGCCACTACCCACTCAATAACCTTCCCTAAAAAGGGAAGGTTAGAGACTGGCCAATAGGTGGCCAGGACATCAATGTCAAGTGCTGGATTTTTGAGCAGAGACTGTGCCACCGCCTCCTTGAGGCAGCTCGGCACTCTGCCCTCCCTAGGGGAGGCATTGACTATCTCCACCAGCAACAGCCCCAACGTCTTCTGGCTGGCCTTGACCAGCCAGGATGGGCATGGGCCAAGTTCAGAATAAGTGGCTCGAACAGCCCCAAGGACATCCTTCGCATCAGAGGATGAGACGCACTGGAATTGATCCCATAAAACAGGACAGGACGGGGCTTCAATTACCTCAGACTCACTTACTGTCAAAAATGCGGCGTCGAAACCATGATGAATTTGAGCGATTTTATCAGCAAAAAAATCTGCAAACAAAGTTAGTTTTTACATGGACGGAGGTGGGTGGGTGGGGTGATGGGTGTTTGGCTGTGGTGGGTGGAGGTGGGTGGGTGTCCGTATAAATGGACACCCACCCACCTCCACCCACTGAGACACCTCCATTTTACCAGAGGGCTCCGTGGGTGGAGGTGGGTGGGTGTCCGTATAAATGGACACACCCCCCCCCCTCCACCCACGGAGCCTCATCCAGTTTTCCGGAGGGCTCTGTGGGTGGAGATGGATGCATGATAGGTGGAGGTGGGTGTTGCACGGAAGCTGTCTCTTATACACATCTAGATGTGTATAAGAGACAGCACTGAGCGGGGGGGGGGGGGCATCCATGTAAAAACAGCCAAAGTCACAGTGAGCTTCAGATGGTTCTGATTCCAGGAGGAGGGTGAACTGACCAGCCCCCTCACCACCCAGAAAAGCTCTGCCGGGTGGCTGAAAATATAAAACACATTGTTTTCTTTTACCTTTCTAGGAGAACTATATTTTTTATCAGAATATGAAATTATCCAAATATTACACTTAAAAATTACAAATTATTCCCTGTCCTAAACAAAATTTTATTCTAGGCCCTCCCTTCTCTGATGAAGCTGATGTTTTACAAGTACAAAGTGTTCTAGAAAAAGAATAGCTTGGTGAAAATATACACATTGTGATCAAAACAATTTTTGAAATTACCAATATGGTAGCATTTTAAAGCAAAAATGGTTTCACATGGTGTATGAATCACAGGTCATTTGCCTAAATGTAATCAGGACCATGATCAGATGTTTTCATACAAGACACTCTTTCTTGAATCCGTAATAATAGTTTAAGATACACTGCTATGATTCCAGAATACTGTATGTGGAAGCAGAAGAAGAAAACACAAAGTTCACATAATAGCACTGTAAAGAATATAGCATAACACTTACAGTCCTCCAAGATATCTTAATGAAGATATATGTTTATATTTTCTCTACTGAACAAATTGAACAAAGTGATTTATTATTCAGTTGGGCACAAAAGATTTCTGAAATGCAAAGAATAAGACTATGGAGGCACAAATCATCAGTAATGACGACAAGCTAAACCGCTTTTCAAATGTGAAGAAAATGCAGCCATTTAAGGTATCGTATATCATGGTTTCTCAGTCCCTCATTTATTTCCTAACTGTACAGACTGCATGATAATTTCACTTGTGCTCTGCTCCACATCTGTTGAAAGGATCCTTATTAAGTGGCGGCCTGTCTCCTTATGGGGAAGGGTTGCCATGAGCACATTACAGCAGCACGTTCTCTGCACCGGCTGCTTACAGTTTTCTGGGCCCGATTCAAGGTGTTGGTTTTGACTTTTAAAGCCCAAACGGCTTGGGCACCACCTATCTGTGGGACTGCCTCATTCCCTGGGCCCTGGAGTGGTCCCTGCGATTGGCTGTGGGGAGTGCCTTCTGTGAGGTATTCCAGAGGGTGACTCTGGAGAGGGCGTTCTCAGTGGTCGCACCTAGGCTGTGGAACTCCCTTCCGGCAAAGGCCCGGTTGGCTCCAGACCTTCCCCTTCCTTTCGACGAAGAAGCAAGACCTGGCTGTTCCGCCAGGCATTTCATGAGGGAGATGGGTGATGGGTGGGTGGGGTGGGTTAGGGGGGTAGGGGTTGATTA
>QEPC01010217.1:1017762-1052681 GCA_003113815.1 Sphenodon punctatus
TTTTTTTTAACAAAAATCCAGGCTGGGCAGGGTGGGTGGGGGGTGTCCCCCCTTCCACCCGCGCAGCCTGGACTCGGGGAGGTTTTTTCTTTTTTTTACTTTTTTGGTGGGACTTACATTGCAGCCATTCATTTAAATGGCTGCAATGTAAAGGAATCCGGTAACGGGACCGGATTTACCGGGTTGAATCCGATAATGCCGGTACGCCCAGTACCGGCATTATCGGATTCCGGATTTACCGGTATTCCCACCCCTACTAACCACTGTGCTGAATTAAGGCCCATACGTGGAAGTAGCTAAATCAGTATTCATATTAGCTGAGCAAAACACCGGATAAATATCTGGAAGTGCCATAGGTAGACACGGCTACCCCCACATTCCAATTACAGCTCAAATGAGAAGATTTAGAACAGAAAGCTATGCAACTACAGTAGTGCAGAAAATGATGACCTATTTTAGTGTCAGCAATTCTGCAATATGATAATTGCTTTTAGCAGACATCTAATGGTGCTGTTGGTCCCAAATGATTATAGCAATGAATAGTTGAATACAGCTCATGTTTCAAACAAAATCTATTCTCTTTTATATTTTGATATATCAGTCTATTACTAAATAATTAGGTACTCACAGTAATCTATATAATAGATTTAATGTTAACAATTACAATTTAAGTAATTTTAATGAAGCTAATGTATCAAATGATAAGTACAAAATTTCCAAAACAAGAGTAAGAAACACTAAGTGTTAATCGTATTGTTAGAAGTGAAAGATAAACCCTGTGTGAATTGTCCTCATTTTGCATGTTTCAGCTTAATGGAGATAAAAATTAGAATATGAAACGAGGTGCCTCAATCACAAAACACAAGGCAAGCTTGACAAATGTTTAAAACATTAAAATATGACACAGGGAAAACATGAAATAATGATTTCAAAAGTCAGCATTCTCTCAGTCTAGGTCATTACTACAATCTATGTTTGCTATCAGGAAAGTTTAGTAAATTCTTTATTGAAAGGTTTGACAAAATTCGACAAACCTTACTTCCTTTTCCCAAAGCCACTCTCTTCCACGTGTTTTAGAGTTTTCCTACAATACTCTCTTTCTGATCAAAAGCTATCCATACAATCAACAGGATTATGGATAAATGTCTTACTACTTTTTCAACCTTTTTGCTGAAGAACTTTATTTTATATTAATTTGGTTTGAAAAGTTTTGGCTAATTACTGTTTCAACTTCATCAAAAAAGAAATGTATATGTGCAATACTCATTAACATGTCATTAAAACAGCAGGTGCTCAGTGGTCTAATCTATGCTCTTCCTAGTCCCTCAAAACCAAACATAGCAAAAGCATAAAATGTGGATTTTATGGCTGACCTATAAGTACGTCAGCATCACAAGGAAAATCAAAATATGAACCAGAAAATGCTGAGTAAAGATGGTGCTTCTTCCCATACAATAGAATCACACAATCTCAATTCTATGCTAGTAGCAGGACATTGCTATAAGTGGGGCCTGTACGTCCCAGTGCAGCTGCATACTTGTACTACTGCCCCAGCTACCAGTGCCCAGAGTCTGAGAGGGCAGGAGCAAGGGGCATAACCAAGTGGGGCTGGGGAGATGCTAGGGGACCCCGGGACCCCACATTAAAGGCCAGTGCCCCACCATTCATCTCTCTTCTCTCTCTCAGCTACTGCCCTCCTCCAAGTTTTGCCTTCCCAACAGTGAAGAGTGTCCCACATCTGAGAGACACAGATGTCATGGAGGCCAAGGCTGACAATGCCCAAAATGGGAAATGTTTGACCTCAGTGGTAATATTACCAAGTCCTGGTAATACATGATGTGAACTATGTACAGTAACATTAATTGTACAGAAGGATTACTGAATATAAAAGTATTGATTGTATACGCTGATTGCAAATGGATTCAGCTGGAATGAACGGAATGTGTAACAGGGTGTGGTGAACTGCCTGAGAAAGGGGACTTCCCAGATTAGCAGCAAGGCATGAGGCAATCCTTTGGGACATGACAAGGGACAAGGGGTCTGCACAACTACAGGTGCCTGGTCTAAAGATAAAGACACACCTTACAAGCAATTCCAGGAATGCGAACAGGGACATTTGAGGAACTCTCTGCAAGCACACGAGAGACCTTCCTAATGCTGCTCTAAGGGGACACATGGCATTACAAGCTTGGTGCCTGCGTCCCTAGAGAGAGACGGCATGTTTGCTTTCTAGCAAAGAAGACAATAACTGGGTAAGGCTGTAGTCAGGGAACTTACCAGTGGAGTAGCTTGCATATTAGGTCTATTTTTGTTCATTGTATGCATCTTCTGTAACCTCTGAACCCTCAATCCCACCTTAGTACTTTTTACATAAACTTTCTCTATCCTAAAACTGTGCGTGTGTGGTCACTAGTGTTGTAGGCTAGCTTTGGAAATTTCTTGGCCAACCCTGAGACGAGCCTAAACCATCCTTTAATTTTATGACACTGTGCCACTACAAAGGTTCAGGTAACCAGGGATTAACCCTTCGGCTGCTTGCACACTCAGGAAAGGAGTGGCATCCAGTAGGCACGGAATTGGGGATATCAAGTTGTGGCTGGCCTGGTGGTGCTCTGTGGGACAGCCAAATAGCAGGGCATCCCCTGAATCCCAGTGATACTTGGTTACATCACTGCTGAGAGACCCCATGCCTCCCTGTGCCTTAACACCCTTGCTATCCCACTCAAGTGACTGGGGCTACTTCACATCCTGGCCCCTGCCTCTACAGCCCATCTCCCCATGGCCCTTGCCAGTCCTCCTGCGACCATCGCAACCCTAACCCCATGGTCCCCTGTTCTTCCTTGCCCCAGCAACCCACCATCTATCCTGTGCCCCAGGGGTGGGAGGGTAATAAGGGGTGTTCAGTCTTCTGTATCAGGGACCCTCCCAACTTAGCTTTGCCCTTGCCTAGTAGGGATGTCAAGAAGGAGATCACAGAACCTTGCCCATCCCTAAACAAAAGCTTCCATTGTCTTGATGCTTATAGAAAATCATATCAGGACGCCCTGCTCTTACATTTCTCTGGCGCCTGTGTGTGCTCTGTACATCAACATGGATCTGTTTAATCACCTGCTGCTGGTTGGCAGATACCACACTTCTCAAAAAAAAAAGGACGGGGTAAAGCTAAAGTTATGTCTCTCAGGGTCTCCCCAGGAGAAACATCAAAGAGAGCAGAGCTACGATTCTGCGCTGTTTTTGAATGGCCTTTCATTGTTAGCTTGTTAACCCATTCTTAAAGTAACGTTGGAGCTACACCTGTTGTTTTTTCTTCTTTACTACTTCATTCAATTTGATTACACAAAATGTTATTCATCAGTGTCTTTCTAAGGGTTAAAAAAAAATCGGTTGGTGTCAGTGCTCCAATACCAGTTCATTTGCTTTTGATATGTATGTGATAGCACACATGGGTGTAATTATAATGTGGACGTGGGGAACATGTTCCTCACAGATTTTCTCTCACCCTACTTCCAGGGCTAAGAGGTTGGGGTTGTAAACGGAACTGCTCACACACACAAAAAAAAAGACTAATCAGTAGCACAAAGTCAAAAGACAACAAACAAAGCTACTGCAAACAGATATAATAATATACTAAAAACAATCAACAAGATACACTATTATTTCTATATACACATATACAACTTCAATAGTTTTAAAAAGCCAAAATAGCTAATATTGTAAATTCCAAGTTTGAAATAAAAAGCCCAACACATTTCAAGACGAGCCCTTCATTAGGGGTATCTAAGCAGTAACAGCACAACTATTAATTTATATACACAATAAAACATCCTGTAACAGGGTGTTGGAAAGCTATATAAAATTAAATCCCTCAGTGAAAGTAAATTTATTCAATATAAAATATCAAGCCCATACATGGAAACCTATAGGAGTAGAAAAGTGGGTGGATCAATAAAATGATTTAAATGTTTATATTAAAATCATTTGGAAGCTTGAGCCTACAGAGAACCGTTCCTATTGCAGCTCTTATGAGGTACTGATCTTTGGTGCTGTAGGGTATTTGAACTTTATACATTTTATAACAATTTGGGAGTTTTTCAGATTTAACTAATGGTTCTATAATGGGTGGTATAATTTTATTGATCTTTAATACACAAATATTTATAATAATTGTATTGATCCACCCTCTTTTCTAGTCCTTTAGATTCCCATGTATAGGTTTGATATTTTATACTGAATAAGTCTACTTTCACTGTGGTATTTAATTTTATATAGCTTTCTAATACCATGTTACAGAATGTTTTATTGTGTATATAAATTAATTGTTATATCGCTGTTTAGACACCCCTGATGAAAAGCTTGTCTCGAAATGCACGGGGTTTTTTATTTCAAGCTTGGAATATATCATATACCTATTTTGGCTTTTTTAAACTATTGAAGTTGCATATGTGTATACAGAAATGATAGTGTATCTTATTATTTTTTTTAGTAAATTATTTTATCTGTCTGCAGTAGCTTTGTTTGTTGTCTTTTAGTGTTTTAAATGGGTCAAGAGGATCCAGGACCCCCAAATATTCTTAGCCCAAAGTTATGTCACTGGTACCATATACGGTGCCCACTTTTCAGTTGTCTTGTACTCTGGGTGATTTCGCCAGTGCATCTGAGTGTAGATAGCTTTGCTTAATAGTATCTCACACATATTTTGCAGTGCTATAAATGTGAAATGCTTGAAAGGATCATTGCAATGAAGAAAGTGGTGTACAATATGTAAAAATTGCAGGAAAGGGCAGTATATTTGCCCACCTGGATAGACAAGGACATATGCGTAATAATGCTTAAGAGTAATTAATCAGCATTTGCCCCTACAATGTGATCAGGAAGAAAAGAAGGATGATGGTTCAGTTGTTGCTCCTATCAGGGGGTCTATAATTCATGGACTTTAATTTAGGATTATATTTTCCACAGCACTAAACATTATGTTTGGGTGATGCCGTTTGTATAGTTTGCATCTTGTATGGGTTTAAGAAAGGATTAGATAAGTTTCTGGAGGATCGGTCCATTAGCAGATATTAGCCAGGAAGGTTTGGGGAATGTTGGGAGCTGGGAGTGAACAGCCGGGAATAGATTGTCCCATGGTGACTTCTGTTGGATACTTCAAGCAACCGAGATTGGCCACTGTCAGAGACAGGATGCTGGACTCGATGGACCACTGGTCTGACCCAGTATGGCACTACTGATGTTCTTATGGATGTGTGAAGAGGAAATCCCTTCTACCGTTGTTGCTGCAGCTACTGCTGTTGGAAAGTTCTAAACCATTTTTTTGGGGGGGGGAGAAGGGGGATTAGTTTATGTATAAAGGTTTGGTCATCATACACAGGATCAATTTTCCTAGGCTGTCAGAAACAAAGAGGCTTCTTCTCTGGCTACTCCAGAAGGGAAGTTGAGAGAGAAGGGGTTTCTGCCCCAGCACCTTGAAGAAACATAAAAGGTTCCTGAAGCAATGCCTGGCTTGCTCATTATGAAAGCTGTGGCCGAGGCCCTCACCCCATCTTGTTACTTTCCCTGCCAGCCTTCCCTCTACTTTTGCTCTTGGGTGGAGATTTCTGAGAAAAGGCACCATCGACTGTACTCTAACGTAGGAGCAAACTACAACAGCCACTGAAATTCTCTTAGCTGAGATCTCAGATCTGATGAGGTGGGGAGAGGGGCGTTGTGGGGAGGAAGAAGGGGGTGGCAAAAGTCCTTCCAGCAGCCACTGTTTCAAATTTGACTCCGGATCTGAGCCATTTGAAGAAATGCTCTTGACTTGCAGGCAAATGAATCTGGATTTCCTATTGCTTTGGGAAATGCGTGAGTATTGGAGAGTGTGGTGTGTGCTGTGGTGTCGAAGAGCTGTATGTCTCTGTCTGTCAGTCTCACAGGCAGTTTGAACTGGTGCCGGCTCTCCAATAGAGAGAGTTCTCATATTCACTCTCATGCAGACAGGCTGTGATAAGGGAACTTGTGGAGTCCAGTACAGTTGATGGTGTCTTTTCTCAGAAGTCTCCACCCCAGAACAAGCATAGAGGGAATGCTAGCAGAGAAATTAACAAGGTGAGGTTACTCAGCCACAGCTTTCAGGATCAGCAAGCCAGTGTTGCTGTCAGGAACCTTTTACATTTCTTCAAGATGTTGCGGCAGAAAACCCATCCCTCTCAACTTCCCTTCTGGAATAGCCAGGAAAACTGAGTCAGTACCACATCCTATCCCTCTAAGGCTCAGGGCAGCTTACCACAGAACAAAATAACCCCGCAATACTTTCATCGGAAAAGACCACTACTACAAATCACTACAACAAATCAGAAAAGCCCACTACTACAAAACAATAAAAATCCCCACTATCCCATAATACAAATAAATAATTACTTCCTCCCTAATAAATAAATAATCCACCTCCATCTCTTTCATAAAAAAGTAAAGAAATAATCTACCCCCATCTCTTTCATAAAAAAACAACAACAAAAAACACAACCTCCAGCCAAAGCTATGGCAGGCAGGAACTCACCACTGAAAGAGGCCTTTAAGGAAGCCAAAGGAGTTTGGGGCAGGGTGGGGAGCAGGGGGAGTTGCCCTCAGGTGGAAAAAGGTCCAGTCCCTGCTTCTCCTCTTTTGCCACCGAAGGAGGCCTTTATGGAAGTCAGGGGCTCGGGGAGAACGGGCAGAAATGAGGTGGAAAAGGGATTCAGACCCTGCAGCTCCTCTTCCCCTGCTACTAAAGGAAGCCTTTAGGAAAACCAGAGGAGTGAGTGGGGGGAGCCTGGGTGGGAAAAGGCCCAGGCCACACAGGTACAGGTCTAGGTCAGTAAAGCTCTTTCTAAAAAGTAAATGATGACCAGGAGAGCTGGGGGGGGGGAGAGAGAAGGAGTATGTAGGTAGGCTGAGTAGATGGGGCTCACCTGACTACAACCCATTGCATCAAAACTAATATTAATTAGTACAGGAGAGGGATTCTACCTCTGGACTCATTTCCTCAGCTGGTACCACTCCATTTGACCAAAGTGTGTCTAGGGAAGTAACCTAACAGGTTTGAGCTTGGGACCCTTTGGCTCACTCTGACCAGCTCCAGGAGGCAGGATGAAGCTTTCCAAGACAATTAAAAAATCTAATCCACGTTCATTGAACGTTCATTTACAATAAACTTAAGGCTTGGGTGTTTGCTGAACATTAAAACATTCCTTAGTATAGTGGGTGTTTTTAAACGAGCAAGTCTTGGGGGGTGGGGGTGGTTGCTGAGTGGCACAGCTGTGGAGCAACCACTCAGGTGGAGTGCTTGGGAAGGGATTCAAACAGGTGGATCCCAGTGTGGCTGCCATGACAGCTGCCTCACATTTCCCTTGCCATGGACCTCAGGGGAGGGAGAAGCATGCCAGGCTGGCCTTTGAAAGTGACATGCCCTGAGCACTGGAGAATCCAGGTTTCCCAGTACTTGCCGGCTAGTTCCTATGACTTGTAAATCTCATGTCCCGCACCCACACTGTCTATGGGTGGCAGACCAGTCTGCTAGCATGGTTGGCCTCCCCAATTCATACGGGCAGGGCAGGGGATGTGTAGGTGCCCATTGCCACGGACCTTTATGGCTTGCTCCACACAGTAGACGCAAGATGTTTTGGCAGTGCTCCATGCGTAGCCAGGAGTGGATGCTGCGTGGCTCTCAGGAACACGCATTCCCCCACTCCACCTTCAGACAGGCAGTTAGATGAGTGGCCAAGGGCCATGCATGGTGGAATCTCTTCTAAAAACACTCATAGAAATAGGGACAGATATGAGGGCCTGGGCCAATAAAGTGCAATGTCACCAAGAAGCTGGAGGAATTCCCTGCTGGGTGACTCTCAAGGATACCCAGTTGTGCATTAGAGACGGTGGAAAGGGAACTGGTGAGATATGTTCTAAAACAGGGACTCTCAACCTGGTGCTCAGGAGCAGCAGGCTGCTCAAACGATATGTGAAAGTGTTCCCCAAGCCAGCTGTTAGTAATGCTAGGGAGCCCTTTGAAACAATCCTTCCTCTATTAAAGTCAATGTGAGATGGGATTGATTGATTGATTGATTATCTCAATTTACATTGAATTGAATTAAGTTGAATTGCTTAGGGGAGACTTAATCTATGCATGCTTATGCAAATCATTCATGTAAATTATGCAGTGCTCCCAAGTAGTCACTTACATCACTCTAGTGCTCATGACTGGGAAAAGGTTGAGAACGCCTGTCCTAAAACAAGAGACATTTATGAAGAAGAAAACAGGGAGGGAATTATGATGTTTTTCCACATTTCTTTGTGAAGTCCCTGCTCCTTAGGGATTCGAAGTGAAAATGTCTGTGTTCTTGCTACATCATGAACACCTTTCTTTCTCCAGCTAACAGAAACCTGCGGCTGTGAGAAGTGCTCCTGTTTGTACACTTGGGATTTCACAGCAGCTACTCTTTGCAGTACATATAAGAAAAGGCAGAAAGGAGGGGGGCTGAGAGTTCAAATCAGGCTAATAAATACATTTTCTGTAGCTCCACTTATTGCTGCTATACTTTTATAGAGTATGTTGTACTCCTATACCTTACCAACCCCCCCAACAACAAAACAGGTTAAACAGAAACCAAAAACTATTTATGAATTTGACCTAACTGCAAAATTTGTATTTTTAATGTATTATTGACCAACCTAGGATATCAAAGTACACAAGCAGAAAGCATGTCATCGTTGACTTCTGGAGACTTAACAATGCTGTTGACCTATAGTTGTTTATCACGTGGCATTCACAGAATGCCTTGCTATCAGAGAAACTCTGCTGTTTCACTCCTTTTTTTGTTACATGGTGCAGATTTTTTAAAATATTACTGGTACACACATGCAGGCACAAAAGAATGACAAATATACTAATTCAGGTCCCTTTCCAATATCATCTGGAAGATGTATATTTACACTATTATGGGCACAGAGTCACAGTTTAAGCCTTGTAGATTAGTAGGGAAGGGCAACAATAAAAATCATCAAAACATGAAGGAGATCCGTTCTTGTTAGACCATTGCTCCCACGCCTAGGCACACCAGAAGCTAAGGTTAGGGCTCCTCCCACTCCTCCCCTGGTCCTACCATATCACACACCATTCTTGGAAGATCTGCATGTTAAACTCAACAAGTTCCCTTCTCGCAGACCGTCTGCATGAGAGCAAACCCGAGCACTCTCCCTAGTGGAGAGCCGGTGCTAGTCACTGCCAGCCAGCCACACACACAGAGCCGACAGCACAGCACACACCGCCACCCTCTCCATCTCTCAGGCATTGCCCAAAGTAGCAGAGAAGCCAGATCCATCTGCGTGCAAGCCGGGAGCATCGCTTCAAGCGGAGCAGATCCGGAGCCGAATCTCAGACGGTGGGGCTGCTGAAAGGACCCCTGATCGGATGGGAGATTTCAGAGAAGACAATTGCAGTCAATGAGCACATTGCAAGAGTGCGTGGCCGCCGCCGCTGCTGCTGCCTCTAGCGAAGGCTCTCTCGGTCACAGCTGACTCAATGTCTCGCTAAGGAGGAGGGGGTGGCCGGGTGCTGGGGACCAAGAAGTCTCCGGCAAGCGAGAGAGAAGGCTGCCAGCCGGGGCTAGCTTGCAGCCCATGTGCTACCGGAGCGGCTCGTTTCCCGGCGAGCTTGCAGAAGGGAGCCGAGAGAAATGCATCGCCCAGGGATTGAACAGACTTTTCCTTATTTTTAAGGCAGCGTAAGGTAAGCTCTCCCCTGCCCTTAGCCGGGTTAGCCAGACGGGTCACGCTGCTGCCCGCCGAGCCTGGAGGGAGCAGAGCGCCCCTCGCCCAGAGAGAGTGAGTGCCCAGCTCCTCGGGAGTCAAACTTCCCAGTGAAAAGTGTCAGCGAATTGATGGGCAGGAATCTTTGGGGAGGGGGGGGGGAGATGGGTTATGCAATAGCATCCGCTGCCTGGGAATAGCGATTGGGTCCTGTAACTTTCATGACAGATTGGGGGGGGGGGGCTGGAAAAATATCCAAAGCATCTTTGTTCTAGAAAAATACCACCGCGAAAAGCATCTCCGCTCCCGCTCTCCGGGCGAGTTGGAGAAGATGCACAAGCGGCTGCTCCAGCCTCTTCTCGGGCTGATTCCATCTTCCTAGCCCTGCTTATTCACTTTGCTAATCTCCAGTCCCACTGGAGAGCCTGCAGCTGTGCCTCCCTGGGGGAAGGATGAGCTTGGGGCTAGTGTAAGCCCCCCACCCCCCTGCCCTAGAACTTGCTCTCCTACACTTTCATTTCAAAAAACCCTTGCTCAGCCTTTCCAGCAGCTGGCGTTTGGCGAGCTAGAGTATTAGTGTTTGGGAAGAATCCCTCTCGCCATTGAATAGTCCAGCCTTGAACACATTTCAATAGGCGGCAGCACGAAAATGCAGCATATAGGACAAAGGGGGGGGGGCACAGATCAGACCCCAAAGTCAAAGAGACCGTCTGCCTCGGACCTTGCACCCTTGCTGTCTCATGCTGAGCGTTTGCCTCTTGCGTCTCAAACAAAAATCCTCTCCTGTGACCTCAGCGTCTCTCCGGCGAGCTCCAATAATAAACAGGGGGACAAGGATTGCGGGGAGCTTGGATTTGGGGAGAATCACATGACACAAACCTTGCTATCTGGAAAGCAGGGCACAAATTAGGGCACAAATTCTCTGCTTGTGTCAATGTCTCCCAGGGGGTCTTGTCCCAGAGGCATCTCTCTGCCGCACGAGCCAGACTAGGCAATGAAGCAGTTTAATTCGACCTTGTATGTCTAAACAGCTTAAATTCTGCATCAGCATGCTGTGAGGAAATTTAACTCATTAGCTACTGGGCTAAGGAAGTTTGGAAGGACCCCATTTTCCCATCTCCCTAGCTAAGACTGCATTATTTCCCTACTGAAAAACACCAGTCAAGCAAGCAAGTGTCACAGAATCACATCAGTGCAGGGATGAGATTTATTTCCTCCGTTTAAGAGTTTCACTGTTGTAACCTTTCATGTGTCGGGGATCTTGTGCCTTTATCAAGGTTAAATCTAGATGCTGGGTGAAAAACTACCAAGTAAAATTACAGGACATGTAACCATTCTGATTTGTATTAAACACCCTCTCAGTTTAATGGCATCAATTCCAAGCCACAAATAAAAGTCAAGGTAATTTTTTTAAAAAATAAAAAATACTTAGCATGGAATCTAAGATGATTGATTTTTACTCCAGGTATAGGGTTCCAGAAAATATGCTTATTAATTATTTATTATTATTATTATACTTCACTATACAAACGTTAATTGCCTGTCCAGCCAGAGAATAAATTTGAAACAGCTCAAATAATAAAATTCAATCAAATGAATGTTATAGTTATTTAATACATAGTGATTTACTGCCTGCTTAGATGACATCTGTACTCCTGTTGGCTCTGTTAAGAGTATATTAAGGATATAGCTTTAAAAATAACACTACTACATACTATATTGATGGGCTACTGCTTTTACATCATATTGCTTCATGAAGGGAGAGCAGCTGAAAACATCTTGTAATAAATGTTTATTTTGGTATGGACATCATGGTGTCCTTGATTTTATTTTATTTTTTATTTATTTATTTTTTAATCTGCCCCTAAAGACCATGTAATTATCACTGTTTTTTTAAATTTTATAAGAATGACCCAAATAACTATAGCCTTTAATGGAAACAGGACCCATTATATACACACAGAGAGATGTGTATCCAATTGGGTAACGAGATAACATAATAAAGAAACTATTAGTTACTGATCTGCAGGAAGAGCATTTAAACAGTTCAGCACTTAATATTCAATGCACAGGTCTGCTTATTAAGCTAACAAGCAACTACCTCACAAGAATATCTCTGTTTTGCAAGTTAACTATTTTATTGATGGGAATCTTTGATGTCTGTATAATCTGTGCACTGTATTTTAAGAGAATGAGATGACTAATCATCATTGGATGTAAAGATGTACAATGAAAATATGATCTACAGAAAAATAACCTTTATCCAAATGACTAATCATAGACCATGCTTCGTCTTAACATGCACCACAGCTGATAAAATCCTATTGGCCATCACAGCTCACTGCTACATTAATTGGAAATTCAAATTCAGCAAGGACATCTATGCATTACAAGAGAATAATTTATACTGTGAGTAAGGTATTATTCTTTAAATAAGAGCAAACTTACATAATTGCAGCAGAAACAATTACTCATTGTTGCTACCAATGTGATAGGGAAAGCCACTGAAACCTATTAGCTTGCCAAAAATCTATGCTAAAGTCTAAGCATAGCCCCACAAAGTAATTGAGCTGCAAAATCTCAAGGCAATTCCTTATCCAATTGTTGTCAGCTTGGATGGGACGATTTAGCTTGGGTAATCACACAAATTGTGCATACCTGAGGCATATCACAGCAAACCTGAACATTTTTCAAACAAAGACTCCCCAGACAAAACAGGCTTAATTATTTGTTAGGTGTTATTTATCTCATGCCTTATGATGGCCACAATTTGGGGAACTGGTGGAAATCTCAGGTGACACACTAAAAACCATGGATTAACAAGCCTGGATCGTAGTACATAGGTCTTTTACCTTAGAAAGTGAAATCCCTCAAAGTAACTAATTCAATGGGAGTTTCACAAACATCTAGATTTGATCCTTCAATTTTATTATGGGTGGATAAATACAGCATAACATGACAACATACAATGTTAGATCTAATTTGGTATTCAAATCCATATATTTAAAGCCCTTAGATTCATTATTAATTACACAAAATATCATCAGATGCCTTTCTACTTTAGTGGCACACCACTGCTTTGAAGTCTATTTACTGCACATTTTGCAACATTTAGAAAGATAATAGAATATTGATTCTTTATTGCTTTCAAAAATAGTATTTCTTGTTTATGCATATGCACAGCACAAAGTCATGGTGATCAGTACCATAAGAAAGCAGCAGATTTTCAGATATGCATATGAGCAAAAATCTCATAGGCAAAGATAACTGCTTGTTAAAAGAACATTTCAAAGACCTGAAAGCTCATTTTGATGTCCTTCCTTATGCATATTTTTCTCTTTAAGCAGTAGCGGGATATTGGGCCTGATATTCTCTCATATCAATTTTAAAATTTGGTCCACTGGCTTCAGTACAATTAGTCCTGATTTACATCTAGTAAAAAAGTTGGAATCAAGACTACCTCATGGGTCTGAGTCCCAACTGGACTTGAATTGAAACAACAAACTCTTCCCCATATTGTCTGTTGTTGTATCCCATTGCAATTGTTACATAGACACTGGCCAGATTGTTAAGAAGAACTGGAAAGAGTTATGCAGTTTGAATTTTCATTGGGAAGTGGAAAACTACCAAAAAACAACACGGAGCTTCTTAATCTTAAGCCATACCATATCCCAATTTCCAGCTCTAACATAGTAAATAAATTTGGTCTCCAAATGTACTCCAACACTTTCCACAATACAATGTCAGTGTTCTATAAACTACCACATACATGTAGTGCTGCTTAAGGATCATGCAAACCACATGCAGTGGTTATTTCTATAGATACTACGTGCTGCCTAAGGATCCTGCAAAACCTCACCTATGAGAACACCCACATCTAAGGTCCTTTTTACAAGGATGGAGATGGGTGGGGGGATGAGTGTTTAACCGCTGTGGGTGTGTCCATGTAAACCACCTCCACCCATGGAGCCTCCTCTGGTTTTCCAGAGGACTCTGTGGGTCGAGGTGGGTGTTATGCAGGGATGTGCATGCACCCCCACCCATCCCGCTCGGTGTTCACACAGGCGAACACAGATCAGACACCCATCCCCCCCACCGCTGGCCATATACACGGACACCTCCCTCCCCCGCCATCCAAATACCGAGCCGGGGGTGGGGGGGCAAACCTCCATGTAACAATGGCTACAGACACGCTAACACTGATAAAATGGGTGTTACATTTTATTACACATGTTGCAGGGCTGCAGGTGTACTCTATAGGTGCCCTGCAACATGTATAATAAAATGTAACACCCATTTTATCAGTGTTAGCGTGTCTGTGTGAAACGGGCCAATGTGTTTGTAATGGAGTAAGAGTTTGTATGACATAACCCCAACAGGCTACCTTAAGTAATAATGCATGCAAGAATTAACTGCATGGCTAAATATAGGTGTGATTTTGTAACAAAGCTTCCTACAAAATGTACTTAATAATTTCCATCATTACCTTTAAATGCCCTAGATCACAGCAATGTCCAGGAAAATAAATAGGCTGTGCGAAAGGGTGCCATTAAGTATGGCCAACCACCAGGCCTCCAAGTACACCCAACCTTTGTCAAGAATATCTAGTGCACATTTTTTTCCCCACAGAGCCCAAAACATCTCACAATTCTCAAGGGTGCTTCTGATCTCGATAGCTAAGAAACAAATATCAACCAAAAATATTTCTCCATCCTTTTGCATTCTTTATCTAGGACAGGAGAAAGAAGCAGCCATTGTAGTTGGATATCCTACTATATCAAGAGAGCATCACACTACTTTAAAAAAAATAAAAATCCTTAGATTTTTCTGCAAAAAACTCTACTATCTTATAATTTGCAGTTGTGTATTATTTACATAGCACTTTTAATGTTCAAAGTGCTTTACAATCCTTATCTAGTTCACCTCACAAAAACCATGTTAAATGAGTTATTGTTCCCCTTTACAGATAGGGAACTGAGGCAGAGAGAGTGACTTGCCCAAAGGCAAGTTTACCATGTCACTTGTCTCTCACAAACCCTAGAATGAGAGTTTCATTAAGTGGTCAATGCCTACACTTCTATTACTAGAATAGTAGGGATTAAGGTTTCTACAGTTTTTGGTTCAAGGCAACTCAGCCTGCCACCTCAAAACCTTAATCCTCGCCATCATGGCAGCCCCTAGGCTGGAATAACCTTTCTCCATGCTTTCTGTTGCTGGCAGGTGTTGCAGGGGTGCAGACTGATTCAGCCCTTCTCTAAGGCACACCATTCACTTTTTTTCATGGTCTAGTATGTCATTTTCAACACAATTTATAATGTCTTTTGGGCTGTACCTGGCTGCCCATTTCACTTAAATATTTCAATCACATTCCTATGCAGTTCCATTTTAAAAAAAAGGCTTTATAAAGGATTAATATATGTTCTCAGCATGTTTCAGGCAAGAGTACTGGGTACATGCAGTTCAAGAGAAGGTGTTATAAGTGCTTAGTTATAATATAATCCATGGGAATAAGATCAATTGACCCCTCTGACTCCCTGGCCCACTCTATGCTTTTTTTAACCCTTAACAAGTCAATGGAATCTGGAGAGCAAGTTGTGACTATCTTTTCTTAATCAAATTTCAGGGAGAAGGAGATAGCTTGCTTTGAATTTTGTGCCTTTGCCATGATCTGTGTAGTGTGCTTATAAATAATGATTTGGAACTACAAAATCAGATCCTAGCAACCGAGAGAGAAATTAGGAGGCATAAAAGAGACCCAATTTATCTGGACCAGAATAGTTATTTAAAAAGTACAAGCAGCAAATAAACTATCAAGCAAATAAACTTGCATGATTTTTCAGTTGTTCTTTCTCCTTTTTAAGGACTTGTCAATGATATTGTTTTTTAGTTCCTACAGAACAGATGCATCATTGAATAAGGGACTGAAATATAATAATGTAATACTTATGTGGTAGAGGGATTTTGTTTATCTAGTTTTCTTCTTGGCCTTTTATTTCCTGATTTCTTCTGTGGGTGTTTTTAAATGAAATGCTATCATGCATGGCCACCCAGGAGCCACAGAGCCCACCCCGTTTGAAGGGGGGGGGGGAATGCCTGCTCCCATGAGCCGCAGCTCACCCGCTCATGGCCATGCATGGAGCACTGCTGGGAAATCCAGACTGCTCCATGCGGGGCAAGCTAAATACTTCCGTGGCAACAGGCGGCCATGGAGCCCCTGCTCACATGAACTGGGGTAGCCAGCCATGCTAGCAGCCCGGTCTGCTGCTCACAGGCACCGTGGGTCGGGGGCATGGCCTGTGGATCTCACAAGAACTGGCTGGGACCGTGGGTTCCCCAGCGCTCACACTGGGGACATATCAATTGCAAAGGCCAGCCTGGCGCGCTTCCCCCTCTCTCATGGTCCGTAGCAGGAGGAGTGCATGGCAGCTGTTTCTGCGGACAGGGTAGCCACGCTGGGAGCCACCTGTTTGAATTCCTCCCCAAACACTCAACCAGAGTGGGTGCTCTGTGGCGGTGCCACTCAGCGGTCACGCCCCACCCCCATCGCCTTGCTATTTTAAAAACACCCTGCATTTCTCTTCCACCCCTGCTCTCCTTTTTCATTCCCTTATTACTTCCACACTACCCACTATGAATCGCCAAGAAAAATCTTAGGAAGACTCCAAATATAAGTTGCTCAGATGCATAACAGCTAAACATCTGAGCAAGAATAATCAAATCAACTTTTTTAAAACAAATAGTTTGTACTCAATGGATGTTTTAAAACTTTTCATGTATCAGAATTTCAAAGTATGTCCCAAATATATTTCACTAGGCTGCAATGTTCAAACCAAGCTTATTTAAAGAGGAAGAAAGTTTTCATTTCTGGAAAAAGGAGAGAATATGTTACAAGGGTGATGACACTCCCACAGACGACAGTTCCCACTCATGGAGTCTCTTTCTGATGTTAAACATTTTTGACAGGACATTTCAGAATCAAAACAACTAATAAGTGGTTCAATCATGTGATAAGCTGTTCTAAATCACTATTTGTATAATATAGGGAAGCATTAACATTTTTTGCAGTTCTCTTCTAAAGAGGGATATATAAAGAAATATCTTTTGCAAACCAAAATATTAGAGTCATCACAGAATTCTCCAAATCGTATGACTATTACCTACTTTGAAACTCCAGATCTGAATAATCCGACTTTGAGGAAATTTGAATCGGGATCTGAACTTTACCGTTCAGGCTTACCTCTTCTAAATATCCCAAATGGGCAAAATACTAAAATAATACTGCATACGCTACAAACAACATAAGGACATTAAGAAGTGCCATATTGGATCCGATCAATGGTCCATCAGGCTTAGCATCCTGTCTCTGACAGTGGCCAATCTCGGCCACTTGGGAGAAGTACCCAGGTCATAATGGGCCCTACTGTTCACTCCCACCTTCTGACAGTCAGGGGTTACATCACCCATCCTGCTTGGCTAATAGCCGTGAATGGACCTAGCCTCCAAGAACATAAACCCAACTATGCTACCGGTCTTGACCACATCCTCTGGCAATGAAGTCCACAAGTTAACTGTGCATTGAGTGAAAAAAAACACTTTCTTTTATGTGTTTTAAATATGTTGACAGTTTCATGGAGTGTCCCCCTTAGTTCTAGTACTATTTGAGAGGATAAATAACTCCCTATTTACTAATTTCACTCCATGATTGTATAAACATTTATCATATCCCCTCTCAGAATCCAGTAGTAGTAGAAAGGAGCGGGTGAGAGATTATATAATTCTTACAGATTACAACATTTTTAAAAAAGTGAACCATTTGTTTTATTAGGCTAACATAGTCCAAGCACCATACCTGTTTAGCATTAAATGAAATATGTTAATTTTGCTTTGTTGAAATCACAATAGATTCTTTTCTCAAATTCTTAATACCATTAAGGCATGGTCTTCAGCAAAAGCCATGCTAAATAACCATGCATTTACAACACCTCCTGAAATTTATTTTAACATGCTTTAGTCAAGCAGCATAATAGGACAAGGAATATATTAAATAAAACAGAATCGCAGAGCTAAAAGGATCTCCAAAGGTTATCTAGTCCAGAACGAGTGCAGTCTCTGGAGGCTAGAGTGGCTGAGAGCTGGAGGAGCTGAGACAGAGACGTTTAGAGAGGAGACCTTCAGGGACATAGTAGAAGAGTCCCACTTCCACTCTTGCAGCCCCTGTGCTGTGTTGGAGGATGAAGGTCTTGGGGAAGGAAGGCATCAAGCTGCTATGGTGGGAAATGATCCCATAGCTGGTACCTGCCTCTCAATTGATGTCATAGTATCCTCTTGCACAATACATATCCAGTGATGTGTGTACAGGAGAGCGGAAATAGGATACCTGTGGTAGTTGGTGATTCAGTTACTAGCAACGTAGATAGCTGGGTTGTTGGTGGTCATGAGGACAGCATGGTAAATTGCCTGCCTGATGTAAAGGTAGTGGACCTCGCACATCACCTAGACAGAATTCTAGAGTCTACTGGGGAGGAGCCAGTTGTTCTGGTGGGTACCTAGGGGGGGGGAGACTAAATTTAGGCTTCTAGGTAGGAGACTGAAGTCCAGAACCTCCGTAGGTTCAGAAATGCTCCCAGTTCCACACATAGAACCCCATAAGCTGGCTGAGCTAGAGTCTCAATGCATAGATGAGACTATGGTGCATGGAGGAGGGCTGGACATTCATTAAGAACTGGGGAACCTTTGGGGGAAGGGGGAGCCTATACTGACAGGATGGGCTCCACCTTAACCAGACTGGAACCCAGCTGCTGGTGCTAAAAATTAAAAAGGAGATATAGCCATTTTTAAACTAGAATCTGTGGGGAAACTGACAGGCACTGAGGAGTGCACAGTTCAGGTCGAAACATCTCCAAAGGATGCCATTAATTAAGGGGAATTAGAGTATCTTAATACAGAGGATAGAAAAGAAGCCAAAGAGCTCAGGTGGAAATCTGTGCAAAAACAAACTTAAGGATTCCAAAATAACTGAAACAGATACTTATAATGAGCAGAATAAGAAAAAAAGAATACATTTTAAGGTGTCTATATACAAATGCTAGAAGTCTAAAAAGTAAGATGGGAGAATTCAAGTGTGTGTCAGCACATGCAGATAAAGACATAATAGGAATCTCAAGACCTGATGGAATGAAGATAATCAACAGGACACTGTAAAACCAGGGTACAAAATATATTGAAATAGCAGAGTACATCGAGCTGGTGGTGAGGTGGAGCTATATGTTAAAAACAGTGTTGAGTAAAGCAAGATTAAAATTTTACAGAAAGTGAACTGTACTCTGGAATCTCTATGGATAGAAATTCCATGTGAAATGCGTGGGATGTTATCGATCCCCCTGATCAGGATGGTGAGACTGACTGTGAAATGTTAACAGAAATTAGACAGGCTACTAAAGACGGAAACACATTAATAACTGGTGATTTCAGTTACTCTAATATTGACTGGGTAAATGTCTCTTCAAGGCATGATGCAGAGGAAAGATTTCTAGATGCCACAAATGACTGCTTCTTGGAGCAGCTGGTCACCAAAGAAGGAGGAGCTAATTTGGATCTAGTCCAAAGTGGAGCGCAGGACCTGATGCAAAGGGTAATTGGTGGTGGAGCCGCCTGGCAATAGTGATCATAATATAATCAAATTTGACATAATTAGAGGAGGGCGAATGACAAATAAAACTACATCAGTAACATTTAACTTTAAAAGGGGGAACTATACAAAAATGAGGAAACTAGTTAGAGGGAAACTAAAAGGAGCCTACTTAAAAACACCATCTTAGAAGCCCATATTTAAATGTATTTCACAAATAAAAAGTCACAAGAGGACCAAATGTCTCCCTGCATGGGTAAATGATGAGGTGAAGGTTATTAGAGCCAAAAAGGTGTCCTTTTAAAAAATGGAAAGCTAGTCCGAATGAAGAAAATAGGAAAAAGCATTAACATTGCCAAATTAGATGTAAAACGTTACGGCCAAGAGGGAATTTAAAGAGCAAATTACTAAAGATGTAAAAAAAAAAATTAATAAAACTTTCTCAAGTACATCAGAAGCAAGAAGCTTACTAGAGTGTCCGTTGGGTCATTAGATGACCAGGAGGTGGTCAGGGCTACTCAGGGAGGATAAGGACTTTGCGGAGAAGCTGAATGAATTCTTGGCTTCGGTCTTTACTGCAGAGGATGCTGGAGAGATACCCACCCTGGAACTAATTTTTTTGTAGGTGATGAATCAGAAGCAAATAAATGTGACTATGGAAGGGGTTCTAGAGCAGCTTGACGAACTAAATAGTAACAAATCACCAGGACCAGATGGTATTCATCCCAGAGTTCTGAAGGAACTCAAATATGAAAATGCAGACCTACTATTAGTAATTCGTAACCTATCGCTAAAATCTGCCACTGTACCTGAGGATTGGAGGGTAGAGAATGTAAGGCCAATATTTTAAAAGGACTCCAGAGGAAATCCTGGAAACTACAGACCGGTAAGCCAGACGTTGGTGTCTGGCAAACTGGTGGAAATGGTTGTTAAGAACAAAATTACTGGGTATATTGATAAACAAAGTATCATATGAAAGAGTCAACATGGATTTAGCAAAGGGAAGTCGTGCCTCACTAATGTATTGGACTTTTTTGAGGGTGCATATAAGCATGAGGATATGAGTGAGCGATCAATATAGCGCATCTGGATTTTCACAAGGCATTTGATAAGGTCCTTCACCAGACACTCATGAGGCAATCAAATAGTCATGAGATAGGAGGCAGTCTCCTGTCATGGATCGGTAACTGGTTAAAGTATAGGAAGCAAAGAGTAGGACTAAGTGGTCAGCTTTCACAATGGATAGAAGTAAATAGTAGTGTCCCAGGTAGGGCTGTAGCGGAATATCGCAGCGGTAGCTATTTCCGGCGGAAACAGTGTTTCCGCAATTAGTGGAACGGCATGGCAGAGGCTTTCATTCCGCGGTTTCATTCCGTGGTTCCGCTTATTTAATTCCGCAACTTAGTGGAATCGTGGAAACATGACATTTTCGTGATTTTCGCAATTCCGCCAGCGCAAAAAAATAGCGGAATAGCGGTTTTCCGCGATTTCCACAATTTTTCCGCGATTTGCAGAATTCCGGCGGAATTAGCGGAATATCCGCAGAAAAGTCGCGAAATGGCGGAACGGAATCGCGGCACGGTAAAAGCTGCTGCCGCATCAGCCCTAGTCCCAGGGATCTGTACTGGGGCTGGTGTTGTTTAATATATTTATTAATGATCTGGAAACAGGAGTAAAGTTATTCAAGGTAGCTAAAACCCGAGTGTACTGTGAAGAATTGCAGGAGGATCTTCTGACACTGGGTGACTGGGCATCTAAATGGCAGATGAAATTTAACGTTGACACATAGGGAAAAATAATCCAAACTATATGTACACAACACTGGGTTCTAAATTAGGAGTTACCACTCAGGAAAAGTATCACTGCTGAAAATACATTGAAATCCTCAGCTCAGTGTGTGGTGGGGACCAAAAAAGCAAACAGTGAATTCAATGGGCCAAAAAAGCAAACTGGTTGGCCCATCTCAAAAAAGATATAGTAGAACTAGAAAGGGTACAGAGAAGGGCAACAAAAATGATAACGGGTATGGAACAGCTCCCATACAAAGAAAGCCCTGATAGGTTAGGGGTCTTAAGCTTGGAGAAGAGACAACTGGGAGGGGATATAATAGAGGTGTATAAAATCATGAGTGGTGTGGAATGATTAAACAGGGAACAGTTACTTGCCCTCTCAAATAGTACTAGAACTAGGGACACTCCATGAAACTAACCGATAGCAGTTAGCTATGTATTTTTAAAACAAATAAAGTATTTTTTCACTCCACACACTATTAACTTGTGACATTTGTTGCCAGAGCATGTAGTCATGGTCAGTAGTACAGGTGGGTTTATTGGATAAGTTCTTCGAGAGGACGTCCATTAACAGGTATTAGCCAAGCAGGTTTAGGGTACATAACTTATTAATGTCAGGAGCTGGGAGTGAACAACAGGAAATTGATTATCCATTGTGCCGGTTGGTGTTGGGTACTTCTCCCAAGAAACTAAGATTGGCCACTGTCGGAGACAGGATACTGGGCTCGATGGACCATTACATAAGAACATAAGCGGGTCAGACTATTGGTGCCAGGCAAACTGGTGGAAATGGTTGTTAAGAACAAAAAAATCAATGCTGCTGTTAAGAGGAGAAAATTGCCGTTCCCTATTTACCATTGGTCTGACCTAGTATGGCATGAATGTTCTTATGAGTTCTTACTAGACTTAAGCAGTTGTTGAACATATTTTCATGGCTCCCTTCAGCCTATATAGCAGCTAAATTATTAATATTTCTACTACTGCTGATGCCTCATTGCATATGAGGCATTATACAAGCACATACAAAGACGTGATCCCCAACAAAAGCTACAGTTTAAAGAAAAACATAATGTATGAAGAATAGGGCTGGAGAGAAGGGATGTCACCAATGATAGGCAATTTCTATGCATAACTATTTCTGATTATAAGTTAAATGCCATGTAGGACAGTCTGTCCTTAGAATATCTGGGCATTTTAATGTGACAGGTGAGTTTTTTATTTATTTAATTAATTGATTTATTTATTATTAGATTTCTTTGCCACCCCCTCCTGCCACAGCATCTCAAGGCGGTTCACAGCATCTTCAAAACAATATGCTACAACTAAAAACATTAAAAAACAGCAATAAAACCCACAACAAAGCATAAAAAAGATTCCCACCATACCCAACCCCCCACCCATCACCCGTCTCCCTCACCAAAAGGAGGGAAGTGGCTTTATGGATCACCTCAGGATGGTTGTTTTGTGTGAAAGGGGAAGCATGTAGGAAGATATGTAGATTTCTGTGGGAGAAGCTGACAAATGGGCAGAGATAACACCAGAGCATCAAAATGCATAATAAAGCAACTCCAGAGGAACTATGTTTGAACCGTCTTTTAACGTGTGTTACGGACATGGCATCATTCCATGTTCTGTGCATTTTAAATGAAACCTTCAAACTTTAGAGACTTTAACTGCACAACTCCATGACAACAGTTTGTTAGAAGCTTCAGTAGCATTCCTGGAATCCTACTTATCAATGCTGCTGAACACAAACGGCTATGTTAAAAGTGACACAAGTTGTCTGATCTCAATGCCTAGGGCTTTATGTCGGCAATTTCTATTCATACGTATGGGAATTCTCAGCTAAAATTCTACATGTCTAGATGATTGGAAACTCAAACTGGCTAAACAAGGAAAATCAGAATTTGTTCATCCACATTACCCATACCTCATCCTACCAATTCACTCAATGGGTGTTTTTACACTAGATGTCCCCACACATGGACACCTGCTGTCCATATGGGGGAACACTCCTGTAAATTCAGTGCATGGGCGTATATACTCCTGTGACCCACACACCGCCCACCCTGTCCACGCATGGGGCACTCCAGGAAAATTTGGAGTGCCCCCGTGCGGGGACAGGGTGGGCATTGCATGGATGGGGTGGCCATGTATGAGGCCTCTTGTGTGAAGCATCCTCCACTTCATGTGCCGGCCACGGAAGTAAAAACACCCAATATCAGGATTCTGTTCCAAATTTTCCTTAGTTTCTTTTAAACTCTTCATAAAAACTTTCTTCTTCCCATTTCACAGATTTGGCACTCGTTCACCTGCACTCCAGCAGCTTTGAATTAGCCTTCTTTTGTCTTCCTTTCAAGGTCTCCTTTCTGTAGATCTACCCCCTCCTCCCTCAACTGCCATTTTTCTTTAAATTTATATGAGAATCTTGGATTCCCCTTGTCTATACCTCTTGATTTTTGCCCTCCTTCTACTATTATTTACTTCAAAAGAATCTTGAAAAACAGCTTTTATAAAAGATGCCTCATGAAAGAAGGCCATACTGCAATGTTTTCGCGTATTGCAATACCCTTGTGGTACAATAGTTTAAAAGTAAAATATTTTTGCTACCGATTTTGTTCTTTTCCATTTAGCCAACATTGATTTTTGTGCTCTCTCCCCATTACTGCAGAAGCCTGACAGTTTTGTTTACTTCTTTTTCTTTTTACCAGCAATACTAAACTGGACTGGGGAAAGAGCATTACAATATTTCTGCAGAACCAGTAAAAAAGCAAAAGAGAAATAATATATGTATCTATAAAAATGTTTATCTGCTTTATATGGATCTATATAAAAATGTTGCTCTGCTAAGCAACTGGCAGCACGTGAGGCAGTTGGATAGAGATATCTGAAATTCTGGAGCTATTCCTCCTAAACTTGTCAGTTTGGGTACCTTACATTACAAGATTCTTTAATTACTTATCTCTGTCTCTTATCCCTTCTATTACAAATGTAATTGAAATGCTCCCCTACATGCGTAAAGCAATACCTAGAAGTAATCACTATCAAGAGGTGGCAAGTGAGCTTGGGTGCATTTTCTTCAACACTGACCTTAGCACAATCATCCACACCTTTGTTGCCTCCTATTTGTAGAGATCTGTAATGAGTAATGCAGTGATCTGTAATGATCTGCCCTGATTTGAAAGCTCTAGAATCCCTCCTGTGATACATTGCCTATATGGAATTTAGCATACCGAACTCTTCAACTACATACTGCTGCAGTTCTAAGTGCTTCTTTAATCTACAGGGTGCATGTTCACATGACTTTCACCCCTTTATGCAACAGTCTAACAGCTAAGATTTAACATGATACAGTTTGGCTGAGAGTTCCTAGGTGCACATTTGAAGCAAAGTTTCTTTGGGTGTTTTTAGACAAGTTCCCCCCCCCCCCCCCCATTACCCATCATGTATTTTGCAGGGTCGCATTGGCACCCTTTGCAGCCCTGCAACATGTATGATAGGTGTGGTGGGGCTTGTCTAAAAACACACCTTTGATTTAGGCTCTTAGTGGCACTCTTTCAGATTTGGGATGTATTACCTTTCATTACCCCAAGCCTTCCTGGACAAGTCTAAACAAAGAAGTTGCATTTCCATTCTTCTTTGATTTTTGGTTGTTTTTGTTTTTAATCATCCTTGTTTATTTCTTTTTTATCATGATGAACATATAAGGGCACTCACGCCTGTCTAGCGTGAGAAGCTTAAAATTATTATTAAACAACATGGTACTTCAAGGCAAAGAGCCAAAATCAAAATACTTGATATTATTTCAACAGTTTACCGTTGCATTTCTAACCAGTAATCTAATAGTAAAAGTTAGAACTCTTTTCACAAAGGCTGCAGTCATCTGGGCCAATCTATATTTTGCAGAGACACTCCATTCAAGATGCAAATGCGCAATTATTGTAAAACTCTTGTGCAGCGTATGCACCTCGTACACACGCTGCACTGATGAGTGTACATGCTGCACATGTGGTGTGCACGGGTTGCACAAAGTGCATGCAACACTTGTGAACTCATACCTTGCACACAGTGTGTGTGCAAGAGATGGATTGGCCCCCACTGACTGCAGCCACGGGTCATGGTCCACCAACAATTTATTCTGGAGTAGCTCTAAACCCAGAGGACTTCAGTCGGGCTACTCTGGAGTAGATGGTGGCAATAGGATACATCTCAGTTCTGATTCTCATTTAATTTAACATAAGCTAAATCTTTTGAATCTCATTGGGCTCGATCCCAAACCTCAGGAGCCTTGCAAACCATGTGTCTAAATTTTGTGTACAATCCTCACAGAGAAAGCCCACGTGCCAGCCGTGCCAAGCCATGTGCACGCGTACTGCGTGCACATATCCCACGTGCACAGGGGCTTAGGATCGCCCCCATTGACTAGAAAACTTTTAAAATAGTTTTCTTCCTTTCTTTTTTAAAACACAAATATTAACTATAACTGTAGGAGAACCTTTTACTAAGAATGCACTTATTAAATATAAAAAATGGTACAGAGCACCACAGGCAGGGCTGAAGCAGGACATGCAGCAGCTGTTCCCCTCCAACATCTGACAATACGCCTTTCGATGGACAGACCACCTGGGGAAGGCTTGGGCAGCCCGTCCGTCTGTTTACACTCGGATTTGTGTTCATGGTTTTGCATTTAGTTACTTTCCAGCAAGTATTTTATATTACAATGCCATATGTATTATGAATTTATATGTGATCTTCACAGTTTATTATAATTATTATTATTGCCAAATAAATAGTTATTTAGATCTTAGAGGCCTATTCTTTCCTTGTTTCAACTGTTTTAATAGTTACAAAAATATTAAGATAAAATAATCCCCATCTATGCAAAATCTGATTAACAATTAGGATCATATCTTGGATAGGATACAATAAGCCTAGAATGATATACAGGCTATCTAGTTGCTACTTCCCCAATTTATTTAATTTGTAACAAGGTGTCTTTTCATGTAAAGGCAATAGCTCCAATCCAAGGTCCACATGAGCAGGTCAAAGCCACACTCAGGGTGACCCTGGCAGACTGTGCTGCCAGCTGGGAGAGGAAGAGGCAGTGCTTGCAGTGGCTGCTGTGGGTGGCAGTGTGATCAGAAGGCAGCGGACTTTGCTGGGGGCACTCTGTGTCCACACTGCATGCACACTGTGTCGTCCTAATGTACACTGGCCTCAACCTGAGGTCCACTCATATACGTATGTAGCTTTGGTACGCACATGCGTGTTGACCTTGGATTGGGGTCAATGTCCATTGATTATGGTTTCCAATACTGAATTGATTTCTTAGCACTATACTAAGAGTCTTTTTGCATGCACTCGATGTGTTTCTAAAATATTTGTTTTCCGAAAACATTTTTACCAGATTTTATCGCATTGAAAATTTAAATATAAACTTTAAATGCTTTATAAAAAAAAAGAAAAAGATTTAATATAAATGAAGTGGGGTCCTACAATATATGTTATCTTCAGTATATAACACAGTTATCACTCATTGTGTTTTGGTAGCCCTCTGCTGAGATGAACAAAAACTAGAAGTCATAACTTTCCAGGCCAAAGCGGTGTAGGGGGCTGCAATAGATGGTCCTTGCTGTCCCTTCTAGCTTTGTGACTCTATTGATCCAAAAGGAAAGGTTTGCATTTTCAGAGTGATCTCACTGGTTTGCTGTTCTACCCAACATTGAAAACTTCCAAAGTAGTGATTTTGTAATAAGTATGACATAATATACAGATTAAATCATAGGATTGTTTTAAATTATTTCCTCCTGCAACTACTGTGTCTAACAAGACAACTACTAACAGGACACTCTCATTGCTAACTTCAGAAATACACCGACATTTTCAAGGGAGATTAGTCCATGCCGCCTCTTTCACTCAGTGGCCCTTTTCACATAAGCCACCCATCTCCGTGCAGTTTTGCTGCATGGAGATGGGTGGAGGCGCCCGTGTGAAAGCCGTGGGGGATGGGTGGGCGTGCGTGCGGGCTCCCGCGCTACGCCCATCTCCACCCATCACCCATGCACAGAGCAATGGCCTTCGGTGCCTGATGCTCCATGGGTGTACGTGGATGTGCGCCCGTGTGCGCGCCCATTTCGTCCCACCGTGACTGCACACCCATCCCCCCCACCCACCATGGTCTGTTTAAAAATGGCCAGTGTTTCTCTTTCCCCCTGTAACTTAGGCCCTTTTCACACAGACACTCTAACACTGATAAAATGGGCGTTATATTTTATTATACATGTTGCAGGGCTGCAGGTGTGCTCTACGGATGCCCTGCAACATGTATAATAAAATGTAACACCCATTTTATCAGTGTTAGAGTGTCTGTGTGAAAAGGGCTTATGGCTGTTTTTAAACGGACCACGGTGTGTGGCCATGGTGGATGGAGGTGGGTGCGCGCCCGTTCCCACAGGCGCACACTCATCTCCACCCATCACCCACGCACAGAGCAACAGGCTCCAATGCCCAATGCTCTGTGGGTGAAGATGGGGGCAGCATGAAAATGTGCACGCACCCCCATCTATCCCCGCAGCATTCGCATGGGCACCTCCACCCATCTTCACTGCATGGAGATGGGTGGGGGCATCTGTGTGCCTGTGACTTCTCAACTTCATGAATGTATCCTTGTCTCTCCCTATGTTCCCCTTTCCCTGGTCTCCCCTCCCTTGTCCTCCCTAATTTGTAAGGGAACTGCCTCCACTTAATGACTGTACAGTGCCAGCTACATTATTGGTGCTACATAAATAACAACAATAAGTAAATGTCCTAAGACATTTAACCAATATAAACTAAAAGAATAAGGAAGGTACGATTCTACATATTATGAACTCTCCAAAACGTTAACAGTTTTGCAGTTGCCACGGCTGACTTCACTTCTAGATGAGTAATTTTAACTACTAGAAAAAGTCAAGATGATATATTAAACATAAGACATCTAGAAGTATGTGATTGATACAAGAAACCAAAATAGAAGAATTTTAAAATTCAGTAAAAAAAACAACCACCCAAAAAATACAAGACCACATGCTAAGGACTTGTTTGTAAAGTAGTTTACTAAATGAAGGCAAAAAGTAATTGATAACTGAAAGAAAAAGGATAGTGGAATTATTTTGCTGGTATATCAGTAAGTATCACTTCTTGCTTAGGGCCCTTTTTACACAGACGAGGATGGGTGGGGGGATGGGTGTTTTACATGGACACATACCCACTCAACCCATGGAGCCTCCTCCTATATTCCGGAGGGCTCTGTGGGTGGAGATGGGTGTGCGATGGGTGGAAGTGGGTGGAAGAGCATTATATTTAGGAAGTGGGTGGAAGAGCATACATGCACCCACACCCATCCCGCTCGGTGTTCACACGGGCGAACACTAAGCAGACACGCATCCGCCCATCCACCACCGGCTGTTTATACGGATCCCCCCTCCCCCGGACACCCGCCCGGACACCCACCCAAACACCGAGCGGGGGGGGGCGGCTGTGTAAAAATGGCCTAGGTCACAAAATAAGCTTCTCTGTTACATTTACATCTAAAAGAGATTCTGGCTGTCATCTTGGATTTGCTCCAAACAGTAAGAACATAAGTAGTGCCATATTGTGTCAGAGAGGTCCATCAAGCCCAGCATCCTGTCCTCCGACAGTGGTAAGTCTCGATCGCATGGGAGAAGAACCAACAGTCACGGTGGGCAATCAATTCCCTGTTGTTCACTCCCAGCTCCTGACAGTAAGATGTTCATCCCATAGGCTACTTGGTTAATAGCCATTAATGGACCTATTCTCTAAGAACTTGCCTAGTCCTTTTTTAAACCCAGCTATACTACTGGCCTTGACAACATCCTCTAGCAACAAATTCCATAAGTTAATTATGTGTTGAGTGAAAAAGTACTTCCTTTTATTTGTTTTAAACCCAGCTAGTTTCATGGAGTGTCCCCTAGTTCTAGTACTGTTTGAGCGGGTAAATAACCGTTCCCTATCTACTCGTTCCATACTGCTCAAGATTTTATAAGCCTCTATCATGTGCCCTCTCTGTCTTCTCTTCTCTAAGCTGAAGAGACACAGCTTGTCAAGCCTCTCTTTCTACGGAAGCCGTTCCATACCCTTAATCATTCTCGTTACCCTTCTCTGTACTTTTTCTAGTTCAGCTATGTCTTTTTTGAGATGGGGTGACCAGAGCTGCACACAAGATTCCAGGTGCGGTCGCACCATTGATTTGTACAGAGGCATTATGACATCCTCAGTTTTATTTTCTATCCTTCTAAACCCATGTGGTTGCCTTAAAAGCTTTTTTCTCAAGAGCAAAATCCTATTGAGCTGTACATGCATTTTCTAAAGTATGGAGAAAGAAACAGGGAAGTATTTTTAAAATGCTGAACTTGATAAATCTTACAATATTATTCAGACAGCAAAAAAACATAAAATACTGGAGAATGCTCTAAAAGGGATCATAGAGCACAGGGAGGGGTCTGAAAGCATCACATATCACCACCTTTATCATGGGTCTCTTGAAGTGCTGTCTTTCTCTGCACAATGGTGAATTTCTCTTTCGGCTATGAAGCAGACTCCTTTAATGAGGCATAATTTTTTTTACAGCTGTCATTCCTGTAGTTTGTGCATTTTGCTTAAAAATGTGCAATCTGTAAATTTACATCCACAGCTGATACAGATGTACAAGTTGGAGTTAAAAGTTTTCCTTTTTTTAAACATGTGAGCCACAGTCACAAACTACTACAGAGTAGCCTTACTGAAGGCTTCGATATGGCTCCTCCAGATTAAGTAGTTTGTGGATTGCTGCTATATGGAAAGTTCTAATCTGCAGCACAGAAAGTATAACAATTGACTTTAAATTAGAAAACTTTGTTCCTTTTTAGACTACAGCCCTGTCTTTTGTCCATTTACAATCCAATAACTTATAAAATATCAGTAATGCAATCTATGTTGTATCCTAGGTGGGTGGCAGGATGGCTAAAGAGGCTGATAATGAGATGTGGAATCTTTCATCTCTAGCCTCACAATCCCTCACTGAAGAAGGTAAGTAGGTAGGTTTCCCATTCAAACGCTGTGAAAAAGACACAAAGGCGTCACCTGCCCAAAATCACAGAGCAAGTCAAATGCTGAGTTAGAAAGGAGCCCGTCCTGTGGCTTATTCATGAAGGTCTTATCTTTGCAAAGTCTTACTATGCTTAGCTCTGTATACAATGAGGAATCTCACTGAATGACCATAAACTGTAAAGTTACGTACGTGCTTAAGACTTGGTGGGGTTAGGACTAAAATCATATCTAATCAGTCCCATGAATGGATTTGTAAATGCCTCTTGTAAACACAGGGTATAGGGAAATTTGGATTTCCCTTAATAATCTGGGAGTAAGCATGCCCCTAGACCAGGAAACAACCCAGAAGTTAATAATTCTTTTAACTTCCCACGGAGGCTTTACTGTATTGACTCAAGACAGCATATTGTTTTGATAGATTTTGACAGACTATTCCTATGTTAAGACAGAAAGTGCGCAGTCTTAGCTAGGAGACCCGCATTTTTTAAAAAAACCACAACATACTAAGATTTACACTAAAACAAGAAAAATAAGCAGTCTTCATTGGCATCAATGGTATTTTCTGCAGTTAAAGTGCACCATATTCTGCCACCAAATATATATTCTCATTTATAACAACAGAAACTGTTAGTACAAACTTATATATAGTATCCTGAACTAATAGCTTTCTAAATATCTGTGACAGAAGCTGGTTACAACCCAAAAGAATAAAAATAAAATTGTAACAAATATATATATATTTGTTACAATTGTTTAAATTATTTGTTTGTTGTTGCTGTAACCAGCTTCAGTAAGAGGTATTTAGAAAGTTATTAGTTCAGGATGCTTCTGGAGATAAAAAAAAAATCTTGTCAATTGGCTAAATTATTGAAGCTAATTCAGTTTGTGGAAAGGGAGACAGCCATGTTTGAAGAATCAATTTATTGGCTATTAAAGTCATACTTAAAATTAAACTGCATCACGGAATGTACTACATCATTTACCTCATTCAAATGCAGTAGAATATTATCAGACTCCTATGTGTATCTGTGTTAAAGACTTTATTAAGTCTGTAGATTATCTCATTCCAAAATAACAATGTTCTGGCATTCCCAAAACATACAACAAATCAAATCAAGAAAATGAGCCACAATTTTTAATTCACAGGTGTACTAACGGCCCACATGCTAATCCTTTGCTAATGGATTCTATTGCTAAATGGCATTAATCACAAAACAACTACAGTTACTAGTTCATAGTAAGTCTCTTCAGTGTGTGGCAATAATGCATTCTTCTAAACTCCATAAAAAAAAAAAAATATCCTCAATATTAGAGTCTGAAAATCTGGCGTTTCTGATGCAAATTCACTTAATACATCACAATTTTTTTAAACACAGCATGTTCTTTAATTGTTAAGTTTGTCAGTAGAATTCACGTCCCATAGTGCAAGAAGTTGCAAAAGTGAAAACCTCTGATGCTGGAGTTTGTAAGGTCTATAATTATGTATGTTCACTGGGGCCAATCCCAAGACTCACTCATGTGGTGCTGCAAGGTTTGCATACGTGCTGCAGGCCCCGTGCCGGGGGTGCATACATATATGTGCACTTGCTGCGCGTGCTCCGCACACCAGTCTGAAGGGCTTTGGATCGGCCCCACTATCTTCTTGAGTTTGGTGTTTTACCAGGTTTCCATGGAAAACTGGGCCCCACTGGTTCCTTCATGTTTCACAGCAAGCTGTAGTAGCAGCACATCAAAATAGTTACCTGTCTATGGCCCTTTTTAGACAGACACTCTTAACACCAATAAAATGGGTGTTACATTTTGATGCCTCCACCCAGTTTCACTGGGTGGAGGCATCTGTGTAAACACCATTTGCGGCGGGTGTAGGTGCGTGCATGCTCCCGCGCAACACCCATCGCCACCCACCACCCACTCATGGAGCAACTGCTCCATTGGTGGGTGGCGATGGGTGTTGTGCGGGAGCATGCACGCACCTACACCCACTGCAAGTGGTGTTTACACAGATGCCTCCACCCAGTGAAACTGGGTGGAGGCATCTCGTGTGAAAAGGGCCCATGTTTCAGGGCTACAGTGTTGCCCTGCACCATGTATAATAAAATGTAACACCCATTTTATCGGTGTTAAAGTGTCTGTGTAAAAAGGGCCTATAATGACCCTAAGTTTCACTTCTATTCACTAACATCTACTTCAGGTTTGCCTTTTCTTTTTAAGTTAGCAGGGCTGTGTATTGCATTTCAACAAGCTTTACATAACCCTGCTACCAGTATGCAGATGAAATCTCATCTCTCGTAGCTACTTTTTTATTTTTATTTTTGGTAGCCATGAACAGATGGCATTCAGTATACAGAGTCCATCTAATAGAAACAGGCATAAATCCAGTGCAATGAAAATGCATTAATTAAGAAAAAATACAACATTTACAAAGAATGGTATATTAACTGATATTTCCCTCATAATAAATGTTGATAGACTTGCAAGGTTTTCTGACAATCATCTGTGAAATATTTTTTTCCCAATATAAATATTATATTTCCATTAGTAACAGATTGACTGCAGTGAGTTTGCCATGAAATTTAGGGCTGGCAAGGGGATTTAGACACCAAACTCTCATTAACTTTAAATTATAAACAAGGGCACAAGAGAGAAGGAAACTCCAAAGATGACCATTGCCAAAGAGAAATTTATGTTGCAGTTTAGGTAGTGGGAATGGTGTTCCAACCATGCCAAGTCAGAGGTAGGTTTGCATATTAGACCCTTATCTTATTAAAATAAAAATCAACTTAAATACAGGCCCACTTTTTATGGGTATGTGTGACAATGCCATAGTTAGTGAACAAGCTGAGGGTAAAAACACTCAAACACAGCAAACTGTCTTTTACTCTTTACCTAACCCCCTACTGCTGTTAAGCAGCTTTAATCATTTCCCCACAAAGTTCTGCCCGGAGTCATCATCCAGAGCAGAGACACACTTAGGCCCTGCTCTTTGCATGCAGACCAAAACTCGTGTTTTAGTGGGGCTGAGAACCGCCCCCCCGCCCCCCACCTCACGACCCCCCCTGACACCCAGGAGGGGGAGAAACCGGACTGAAGTGGCTGCTGCCACCGTAACAAGGGCCTTTCCCATAGCCATCCTGGACATGCACAACTCTAGTATTTGGTCCACGTATGCACGGACCTTGGATCAGTACCTTTCCTGGGTTCACTGACCAGTTGAACAATAGTTGTTCATCTGTCTTTGAACCATGATGGATGAGTAACTCCTAACACTCGCTACTATTTTAAAAAATACAGAAGTTTAATTTTCAGCTGAGAAACAAATGGTTTAACTGCACGTTCTCATTTAAAAACAAGTTGCCTTGAAAAGTTGATGAGCAGCAAGAAAGACTGGCATATTGCAGCTATCTGAGGTAGACATGTGCATGTTGTTATCGTTATTACAGTAATAACAAAAATTGTCATTTTTGTTTTCGTTATTGCAATAATGAAAACGACAACTGAGAATAACAGTGATAACAAAAATGACTGTTGTTATCGTTATTATTATTAGTGTTGTGGCAATTGGATTTTGGAGGGAAAACATGGAGAGGGGAGAAGGGAGCAGACATCTCGGAGCCCTAAACAGGGTTGAACTCTTGAACTGTACCTGTGTTGGGAGGGGCGAGCAGCTCAGCAGTATCTGATGAATGTATCGCTGACCAATGAGCAGTGCAAGAAGGCCCCATCAGTCTCATGGCACTCTGTGATTGCTCAATGCCTGCTGCCTCCCACAGACAATCAGGGGGGCTCTGGGGGAGGGCACTGCAACCCTTTATAATGGGAGGGCCAGGCTTTTTCTCTCAGTTCTGCAAAAGCTCTACTTGTCATGTTGTGTTTACAGAACTGTGGTGTTTGCACACACAAAAATCCTCCCAAACCTCATTATATTACCAATATCTTTCCTTCCTCATACCCTATATTTTACCTTCCTTTCCCTGCACTTCTTCCCCCTGTACGTTGTATATAGCAATAGCTGCCTGAAACTTAAATGCACAACCACTCTCCATTATAAACAGGGGACTGCTGAACCCCCGATTTTGAGGAAACCGCTTGAGCTACATTGCTGAAAATTTATCCATGGCTATAAGTTGTTAGGACCATCATATGCACAAAGTTTAAAGAAGATCCATCAGGAAAATAAAATCTTATGACTGTTTTAACGTTAATTGGTTGTGGTCAAAATGCACAGCGTCCTCATGATTTTGATTCATTAATATCTCCTCCCCCTGGATGGGTTGAGTCCCCAGGTTTCACAGGATTAGCACATGAGATCAATAACAACAGCTTCTGAAATATGATACTGATTGGTGCAGCCAAAGCCAAGATATTAATGATTAAAAAATTAGTTCTGCAGCCTTGCACATGTGCACTTGAGCTCCTCTACCCTGTCGGAGAGCCGGGGAAGCGGAACTCGGTAAACACTGACTATTGTAGTCTCCCCCTGGCTTATGATGGAAGGCAAGCATACCTGCGGCCCCCCCACCAGCAAAGCGGAGTCAGCACAGCTTGCTGGGGGTTGGAGCCACGGTTAGCTGGGGCACCGCAGTTGCATGGCTGGGCGGCAGGCTGCAGCCAGCTTCTCCCCCAATAAGTTGTTCTGCCTCCCCTCCCTGGCT
>QEPC01010217.1:1055083-1090165 GCA_003113815.1 Sphenodon punctatus
CCCAACAAAACATCTCCAACCCCCCACTTAGCCCCATCTCCCGCTCGTACCTGTGATCCCCCCACTGCCCCAAACTAATCCCCCACCCCCTACACCTATCTGTCACCTTATCTCCATGACCCAAGACCTCACACTTCTTCCTATCATCCCTAGTGCTATTCAGTTAACATAATTACACAACTCACTTAAAAGTTGTGCAACAACTAATATATTAATCTCCTCATATATCATATCCCACAAAACCAAGAAATTAACCAAAACAAAAAACGTAACAGTTTAAAAAAACCTTAAATGTACAAGAATTTTCTTAAAATACAAAAAAACCCACAAACTCAGTACAGTTACAATTCAAAAAACCTTCCACTCCATACATTGCAACAAAACGTAAACACCAAAAAACAGAGAAATTATTTCAGAATTTGAGCAATATTTAATATTTTAGGACATCAGCATACATGTAATATATGTACTTAATTCCTTACCATACATACTTTTATTCATTTTAATCAACTAAACTTTCACATTTTGCCATTATTAAACTTTAATTTATTATCATAATTCGACAAGGAACAATTTTTTCAGTGCAGAGTCTTTCTACAGAACTTCATTCTTAGAATGAATTGTATAATGTTGTCTACACTCACATTCTTAACTTCATTGTATGAACTGTATACAATTTGTACACATGTAAATAACAGACTTAATGCACTCTGAAAAAAATTGTTCCTTGTCAAATTACGATAATAAATTAAAGTTTAATAATTGAAAAATGTGAAAGTTTAGTTGATTAAAAGGAATAAATGTATGGTAAAGAATTAAGTACATATATTACATGTATGTTGATGTACTAAAATATTAAACATTGCTCAAATTCTGAAATAATTTCTGTTTTTGGTGTTTACGTTTTGTTGCAATGTATGGAGTGGAAGGTTTTTTGAATTGTAATTGTACTGAGTTTGTGGGGTTTTTTGTATTTTAAGAAAATTCTAGTACATTTAAGGTTTTTTTAAACTGTTAAGTTTTTTGTTTTGGCTATATTTCTATAGTGTCAGGGCTGTGTGTCATGGCAGAGGGTGGGCAGTTTGGCAGGGATTAGGGTGAGGGGGGGTGATTCCGGGGGAGGGGGAGGGGAAACAGCCACCTGTATGAATTGTTTGCAAAGCAGTTCCATGGTGGAGGGAGTGTGTGGAGTCTGCCTGAGTGGACACAATGGACACCCAGGGATCCGCCCGTTAGAACCCTCCCCGCTAACTCTACATGTGTGGGCACCCCACAGTCGTGCCACTCAACGGACACGGAACCCGCTGAAGCCTTGCTCATTTAAAAACACCCAGAGTAGCGTCTTTGCTAAATCAAATCTTAAGTTGTGTGCAAAACCTCTATTATGCACCTTGTACTTCTTCCAGAAACATACCACAGATCTAAGCCCATGCATGTCAGTGCTCAATATTTTATTTTATTTTATTTTCTGTTCAAGTTGTAATAAACGAGGAAGATTAGTTCATTTTGTGCAATGTTTCCCTTATCTACTTGAAGATGAAGGATGTTTCTTGTGATGACAGATTCTTTTACTATCAATGAAAAAATGCTGGACAGTCATTAGGGTACAGTATGTCAGAGATGTGTAATAACCTTTTTTCCTTAAGAGTTTTCATTGCCCTTAACAGTCTTAATTGCCTTAAAAACAATTTTTCTGATAAAACATACTTATGAAGATACTATTACCTGTATTACCTGCAGATAAATGTATGCTATACAAATCTAAACTTTTGTAAATGCTAGTTTTCATTAGCATTTTTCTTAATTACTAAATATATTGATAGGATGAATGCTTCCTGCATAGCAGCCCTTCTTCTTTTCCTCTTGCAAAGTCTATATTTGTGACATCCTAACTGTGGTATGACAGTATCATTAAGCAGTTTGAGCAGTGAGCTGGGAGTATGGATTCATACTCCTTATATCAGATTTTCCACTCATGACTCCTGAGTTCACTTTTCTGTTCTGCCATTAGCTTGATTTCTGACTTTGGAGAATCCAATCTCTTTGTATCTCTGGTTCACCATCTATGAAATGGAAAATTATTTATCAACCCCCAGGGCATTGTCTATAGTGATACCTGTAAAGTACAATGAGGGGTATTTTCAGATGTTACGATCCTACGCTCAACCACGGTGAATGCCCACATGGTGAGCAAGGGACCGTAATGTCTGTTGGCCCGACAAGAGATTCCCGCCAGATGTTCACCTCCGTGAATCACGGGCGGGAAGCTCTTTGACCACTCAAACGGCGGTCCTGCCCAGACCATCCCCGTTTGCGTGGTCAAAGAGATTCCCACCCGTGATTCACGGGGGTGAACACCCAGCGGGAAGCTCACATTCTGGCCAACAGACATGACGTTCCCATGCTCAACCACAGGGAATTCACCATGGTTGAGCATGGGATCGTAACGTCTGTCCCCTGACCACAGCCCGGAATCAGCGGCCATGCCCGCCGCTGATTCTGGGCCATGGTCAATGCCCCGGGGGCGGGGGGGCGCTGCGGCTGCATTGGCCACGACACCCGCCAGTTTCCCAGAGGACGGGTGGCCTAGGGGGTGTGGGGCTGTGCGGCCGCACACCCCCTCCCCCGATTCCCCGCCGGGATCAGCCAGCACGTCTGTTGGCGTGCCAGCGGGGGATCAATAGGTGATTCCGTGACGGGGCCAATACTGGTCCCGTCATGTCTGAAAATACCCGAGGTCACCAGTCAAAAGGTCCTATAGAACAGAAAGCATTTTGTGTCGCATACTGATGTCATATATATATATACAATCATGACTTTTGCAAGATCGAGCAGAAGGACTGGGCAGGACAACAATCCCATTCAAGTATAAATCCTAGCAGCAGCAAGGGAGAGAGTGAAAGGATTGCCTTTGGGAATAGCTTTATTTATTTATTTTTAAATCTCTCTTCAATTTTCAATAAACATTCTCATTCATTACCCCAACATGAAATGTTTGTCAAAATACCCAACTTATCTTACAAAACTGAGATCGTAGTGACTGCCAGCTGGAAAGGTCGTTTTGGTAAAATACATCTCCTTAGCTTGGTTCATCTTAAATTTATCTTAAGGGTTTTATACTATCTAACAATGTGCATTATCCCATTCTTAATCTATTTCTAAGCAGAGCATTATTTAAATTAGAAACTGTGCTGTAAGTCTGGCTACTCCATAAATACCAAGTGAGGGGGGGAAAAGGTCTCTCTCAATGCTCCCAGCTCCAACCAATCATAAATAAATAAATAAAATTAAACTTTCACAATAGAAGGAAAGCAATCTTCTGAAATTTCAGAGATATCTTTCAAATAATACTTAAACCATTCAGGAACTTCTCTATTATAACCACTCACTAAAACTCTTGGGAAATGTTGTTGTCCCTAACCTGCAATTCTCAGGGCCGGCCTTAGGAGCTGCGGGGCCCAGGGCGGGGGAGAAATGCAGGGCCTCAGTGTCCTGCTGACGGCTTTGCTGACAGCCTGCGGGCCTAGGGGCGCTCCCCGGCTCAGAGGGCGCTCAGAGGGCCTGGGCTCAGGGACAGGCATAGGGGCACTCCCCTCCGCCCATCAATCGAGGTATTTAATTCGCGCACTTTTAAAATGCGCCTCTGCCGTAATAGGCGCATATTAAGCCACTTCCGCCTCGTCTAATTAGACCAGGAGGAAGTTTTCAAATATGCGCACCGCCGAGGCGAATGATACCGCCGCACGTCTAAAAGGGGCCTAAGAAGCCAGAACTATGAACCGAGAACATTGAGGACAGATATTTGGGAGGGACCTGTTCTGGAAAAAGGCATCCACATTTCAAAACTGGGAAATAAGTTGAGGAGAAATCAGTTATCTACAGGCTTGGATGTATTCATAAGAGCAAATAGAATGAAAAGAGGTATAAGGAAAGGAGGTGTCATATCAAGCCATTTGAACCATGCAAGGGACACAGCAGGCGTAAAAGGCCGGCTATGACACATTTCTATAGTGGCTTATGAAGCCCAGCTCTAAGTTTATTCAATTGTTTTTGATATCCAATAATGTTAGAAGATTCATTTTCCAGGCCCATCTTTTGTACAACTTTCCCTTTCAGGACAAGGATGGAGACACCAGGGATTGGTCATAGAATCAGTGCTTTTCTCTGTAAATTTCTTGAGAGTTTCTCTTCATGTGTGTGGCCCAAAAGCTTGCATACTCTCACTAACAGACGTTGGCCCAATTAAAGATATGATCTGAACTACCTTATCTCCATCTCTTATTATGTAGGAGCAACATGTCAGCCACACTCTCTCTAGATTATTTTTAAGTATTTCACTTCACCCTTGATGGTGTGGTCATTGGGAAATCAAACAAGGACACAATTGACACTAACTTGTTCTTATTGCTAATAGAAGATTAATCTAAAATGCAAGAGCTGTTCATTATCCTCCCTCCCACACCTGTGCCTAGAGAAGAGGAAAGTAACCGAGGCAGCGCAGTTCTGCTTAAGAATCTAGTTCTGTCCCTACTTCAAAAATCACACTTTCTTTAGTTCTGACAAATGTGGATTCTGTAGGCCTGAGCTAGGAGCAAATACACACTCTGCTCTCAGACACCCAGAAGACAGACATTAGCCAGGGCTGACCTAACCGTAAAGGCAGAACAGGTGGCTGCCTAGGGCAGCAAGGTGAAGAGGGCGGCAACCCTCCCCCACACCCCAAGGGGATTTGGCAAACAGGGCGGCTGTATTGGAAGACAGGGGAGCTGGGCCTACCAGCCTCTTGGTGCCCTGGAAAGCAGGCCATGGGCCTGATCCTCGACATGCATGGGCGCAGGTTACACAGCATCTGGGCAGGGTGGGTGGCAAAATTTTCTTTGAGGTGGCAAAAAATCCGTGTGCCAGTCCTGTCTATAGCTGTCCACTACCATAACTAGAAGAACGTGAAATCAAATCACTACAAACACACTTGCCTTCACCCCCCGCCCCCATGAAGAAAGGAGCAGAATAGCACCAGGGAGGTGTCTCCTGTACCAGCAGCCACTCCTGTCTATTTTGTTGGTGAGGAAGTTATCACTCTTTCTCCTTGTGTGAGCATGTCTCCTATCTCAACTGTAGTGACCAATAACGAGTGAGGAAGTTATGGGAGTGGACCCCCTTCTCCACCACCACTTCTCCTTGGGGACATTGACAAGGCAGTCTCCAAGCCGACTTCACTCTAGAAGGTATTTTCTAGAGAGCCAATCTTTCCACCTCATTTCTGGCAGCTGAGAAAGAAAAAAAAAAAAAAAAGCCACCACCTTTTTATTGCTCAACAAGGAAGAATTTTGGTCTAGAGTTGGGGGTGTGCCTTCACACAGCATAGCCATGCCCCCCCCCCCCCATTCCCAGGTTCCCCATAGCACTAGCAGATCCAAATCTGAAAAACAAAAAGGATGCTAGATTTGCATAAAGTTGAAGATTATTTGCATAAATTTTCTGCAAGTTTAACATTATGCAAATGGTGTCTCTTATTTTTTGAAATTTGAGATGAGGTGATGTGCATACACTAAGCCCTAAAGGGTTTTTGAGCAGCAGGGGGAGAAAGGAAGTGTGTGTGTGTGTGGGGGGGGGGGGGGGTTGCCTAGCCTCTCTTCGAGGGCATCCTGTTTCCCTGCCACCCCTGCTGTCAACTAACTCTTCTCACCAGACACTAACGACCCTCCCAGCAGCCATCACTGATGGGGACATCAATCTCCCTGCCCTGGACACAACCAAGCCCTCCTACCGCTTGTGTTCAGTAACAAAACTGGAATCCCTTGGACATTTACAGAAGTATCCCCACCTTCTGACTGCCGAGAGTCTGGACCCACATGGTCTCAGCATCCTCTGCTGCAGCCATTTTGCACAGAGAGCTGGAAGAAACCTCAACCATCATCAAATCCAACCGCTTGCACTTAAGCAAGACCTACACCTATCTATGTACACCTTTCTAATATGGCAAATGAAAGGGGAGAGGGTACACTGATTGATTTCTAGGACCAATTATTATTCCAAAGGTTTGGGTTTCACAAACATAAACTATTTTTTAAATATCCAAGATGAAGCTCCATTAATTCTATCCATTCTATGAAAATAGATATGAATTTTTCTTACGATTGTATAGCATTTTATTTGATTCCATCCTATGCACGTGTTTTGGTTTGTTTGTTTGTTTTTCTTTCAAGTACACTGGTCAACAAGATTAACCTGGAAAAATACTTTTCATATAGGTGTGTGTGTGTGTTTGTTTTTAATTGTAACAACATGAAAACTAACTTTCCAACACAAATTTCTTCCTTTCTGAATACTGACGCAGAAGCAGCCCCATTATAGATCATGAATACTAATTTGAACATGGTCAAATTCTTTCCCGGTTGAAATTGGCACAGCTCCATTCAAGCCAACTCTATTTTCTTATTTCGCCAATCAAGAAAACTTTTCCATGTGTAGAAACAGCTGTGGAGCATTCTAATAAGCTAAGATGTTACCTGAGTGGAATAATCAACCACCTGCATCATTTTAGCTATATTTAATAATTCAGGACAAGATGTATATTAACAAGTACAACATAAAACTTCATATTAAAAAACAATAGCAAAATCTTACTCTAGGGCAAGCACTTTTATCAAAATGTTGATAACTCATCTTCTGTTTTTAAGACCAAACTCAGCTAGAGCCATTGCCACGAAAGCAATAACACAGGCCCACTCTTCCATACTCACTGCTTTTGCTTGCAAGGAAATGCCAATATGTTTTAAAAACCTGGATGTCTGCTGAAGCACACAATATGTTCCAAATACTTAAGCTCTGTCAATATGATCTATCATATAAACAAAACTTACTAAGCTTATTCCCACAACACAATTACTAGTCTCTTCCTTTATTTCAGTTTGCTTGATATTAGATACATGCCTGTTCGTCTACTATTGCACTACCAGAATGCCTGGATTATGTAATAAGGTGATGAAAATGTTCTCAATCATTTACTCCAACATTAATAATGAAATCATCAAAAATGTACTAAAGCCAAATTAATTCTGATTATAACAGAGGGAAGAGTACAGAGGACTAGAAGAGTAAAATTCTGAATCTTCTGTAAGAAAGGAGTGCTTTTGGCTTGCAGATAGCATCTTATGGTAACTCTGCTGGGGAGAGAAGGAGGGTCTATAAGGTTGTTATAAATTCTGAATTGCAGTACCACATGGTAACTCCGTAGGACAACAGCTGGAAAAGGACTCCAGTACAGCAGTTCTCCTGGAGTTGCCTCAGAGCACTTTCCACACAATTTTGTACATTTGCAGTTACCCTATGTCACAAGTACTCAGTATGGCTCATTGACAAATTGCACTGCAGGATAAGTCATCGCCAGATGAATCCGGCAGAATTTCCTAAGTCTTGGAGTTTATATGAAGTGACACACCTACTATTTGTTTAACACAGACATATACAAGGATTCAAAAGAGCAAACCCAACACGAGAACAGTATTAATGTATAAAAAACATTTTAAGCTCCTGGGAAAGGTCCCCAGTTCTTTAAAAGAAAAATAAGAAAAGAAAAGACACATTTTTCTAAAAGCTTGGAATATTTGAAATAAACATTTCTGATGTAATAAAAAGCTTCTTAAATTGTTTTTACATACAGGAACCATGGTGAGTAAAGAATCCAGCAAATGCTTACTCACAACCTCTGAAAGTGAGGTTGAGCCAGCAGCTTCACTTGCCTTGGAGATGAAATATGCATTGGATCCCAACCGACAGATTAAGAAAAGAAATAAGGCCCTGCAGGTGAGATTTAAAGATATCTGTGAGGCCCAGAATGAACAAAGGGACAAACAGCTATCTACAGTACAGCATACAGACAAAAAAGAAACCAAGCCCATTTCTTATAAAGCAGCTTATCGTAAATATATGACAGTGCCTGCACGGAGGTCAATACCTAATGTTACAAAGAGCACAGGAGTTCAGACTTCTCCAGATCTTAAAAAGTGTTACCAGACATTCCCTTTGGACCGTAAAAAAGGGAATCTCATCAAAAGCGCCTCTGCTGTTGATACCTTTAAAAGTACAAACAATGGATTTCTAATAGATATTAAGGATAACGACAGTAAAGACTCAGGGGAGGCTGCTCAATGTAGCAAGGTCACAGATTTAATGACAGCAGAGTTCATTTCACATGCGAATGAACGTATGAATGCAGTAGATCAGCCTTCTAGTGACAACTGCTCAGAGGCATGTCAAAGCACTGGTTTGCACAGCTATACTAAAGAACTTTCTTCTCTTCAAAACTCAGCAGACTCTACTGCAGAAGAGCCTGATTTCCAGCTCCATGGAAAAGTAAAACATGATACAGGGCCACTGGGTATTGAGGAATACAATCAGTCAACACATGGGAAAGTGTTTAAGACAGAAGTAGCTTCTATTTATTTACCTACACCCAGTTCACATACCGCACATCCTGACCTGCAAAACTCTGCAACAGAGACTGAATGGTCACTATGTCCAGCAACAGATGAGGAAAAAAAGAGAACTGTGCATCTTAATGGTCTGCAATCCCAAGCAGTAGACACTCAGACCTGTTCAACACAGGCACAGTGCCAATCAAGTGAATGTAATGAAGAGACCCTTCAGATAAACGTTTCACCTATGGAAGAAAATCAGCCTCGTCAGACAGCAGTTGCTGTGAGTGAAGAATGCCAACAAATTGTGCCTCACACAGAGGTGGTAGACTTGAAAGCACAGCTACAGATGATGGAGAACTTGATCAGCTCCAGCCAGGAAACCATAAAAGTGCTGTTGGGTGTTATACAGGAGTTGGAAAAAGGAGAAGCTCATAGAGAAGGGTAAGTATGAAAAACTATTTTAAAAAGATTTTGTAACATACACAATCGCTTTATTTGCAAATTTGGTCAACAGAAGCAAGATAAATTTTAAGCAAAGTCCACCTTCATAAGAATTTTCATTAATATTTGTCACGGTGGTTGTTTTTTTCCCTCCAGACATTCTCAGCTACTTAACGTTATGCTAGCAGGCCTAGATTCAAATACATACACACACAAGTATTGTTTTGTTCATTTCTATCGTTTTGATGAAATATTTGATTCATCCTTCTTGCTATATAAGCAAGTAAGTATGACGTGAATAAGCACGTAGTAATGACTGATGAATTAGTGCCCTAAATGACCTTGAAGCTCGTAACAAATAATATTTTAATATATACTGCAGCCATAATATATGTCAACAGTAATTCTCCATATAAGATTCCAATTAGAAAATATCCTAATTCTGTAAGAGATTTTCTCTTTCAAAAATCATTGGATATTAATGAAAATCTGAGTAAAGCCATTTATTGCACAAGAATCAGATGTTTAAACTATATGTGCAGTATGTTACTCAGTATAAATGAAAGACTTGAACAGCCTTAGGGCATTTAGACTGGTTCCAGCATTTAGCACAAGCCCCTCTGAATTGAATGGAACTTGCACCCACCCTACATGCTAGCATTTTCTTCATGTGAGAGTTAAATCATTAGTTGCATTTTAGAAAAAAAATACTTCTCTAAAATGCAGAAAAACATTTTAAACATTTCTATATTTAGAATTTTACATGTTTTGTTAAATATCTATGTTATTTGCTCTCCAGTAAGCATTTATAGGGGTGGGCATTATGGATTTGGATTAATCCGTAACTGCTTGTAATGTGCAGTTACAGATTAAATCATAATGAACCACAACAGTGGCAACATATTCACTGCAGACTCATATTAAAATCTATAAAACAGTAAAAAAATAATAATAATCATGTGCATGCGCAAAAGTGCCCTTTTCTAAAATGGTGGCAGTGGCAGCATCACTGCCATTTTGGAAAAGGGTGCGCATGCACAAAACAGTCCAGCAGCCATTTTGCACATGTGCAGTTTTAAAGTTTTTATTATGTTTATTGATTTAAATATGGATTCATAAGCCAAATCTCTAATTAAACCTGGAAATTACAGATCCAGATCTGCAATGGATCTGAATCCATAATTTCTTCCAGACGTCAACCCCTAGTGTGCTCTTCATTGGAAGTATGATTTTTCAAAACAAATATGATTTTTACTTTCTGTTGCTTTATTTCTAAAACAAATACACTTGCTCAGAGTAAAATAAATATCTGAACATTTTATACCTATAGTGGAGTTTTAGCTGGAATGTGTTTGGCCCAGAAAGCCTACAAGATTTAATTAAGATGTTACAATGTAATACGTATTTTTCTCCTTCCAACTTCACTAGTATAAAATTCTTTGTTCACATCCCATATGTGATTAATCTAATATCTTTTTATATTGTCAATATTTCTTAGGAAGCTGTGGTTTTTTTGCCTACAATATATGATGCTATCTATCGCTTTGTAATCTACAAAAATAGCAGAACTTCTAGTATGTACTTGTGGTACGCTATAAATCGAAAGATTTTAATTTTTTTTAATTCATTGTTAAGACTACGGAAAGTATTTTTCAATCTTTCAATCTCTAAATATAGAGCAGGCAAATAATCTTAAGTAAGCAACACACTTTTTTACACAGATGACCGTCTTTGTTTTAACTTCAAATAGGGTTAAGTAATGTGTAGGATGGTTACATTTACAGTGTGACGTGTTTGGCCCTTCAGAATGGTGACTTCTCAAGCAGTATCAGCAATAGCTGAAATAATGAACTCTCAGCCATCCTCTCCTTGCATGCCTTGGGGGCTTCTTTGTTTCTTAAAACCTCAATTCAAACTCCATATGATCTGGAAGTATGTGACTGTGTGCCTACTAAAATGCAATTTGCAGAAAATGAATACATCACTTTGATGTAGCCAGTCCTCTAAGGATTTAGAACACAAAGAAAAAATAACCCTTAGCAACAGGCTATAACCTTTACTACAGGGTCCGTTTCTTACATCTTAGGATGTCAGGAAGATAATGCAAGCTCTATTATTCCCCTTCTTGTCCTAAAGAACTAAATCCCTTGAAGTGCCAAGACCATTGGGTCCCCCAAATGCTAATTCCTAAAGAAGGAACTGGACCATTATACAGATGAGGTCACTTAAAATACCTAGTGTTGGTGCATTCTTTGGTACTGATTATTATTACCCTAATGCTTCAAACCTAGATCTCGGTCACATAAACATCCTGCACCAAGCCCCTCAGTGTGCCAAAGTGCTCTCTCTCTCTCTCTCTCTCTAGCCCCCTTCATGCTACCATAGCAGGGGAAGTCTATCTGAAAAATCCATGACAAAGTATCACATGCTCCTCTGCCCTGACTGCCATAACCGGCTTTCTTATGCCCTGTAAACTGGGGAAGGAACAAGGCCTTTCTCACTCTGATCATTACTAGAGCTCCATCCTCTCCAGATAATTATTTCCTGGACATCCCACCAGCTCCAATGCTCCAATCTGTGCTCGGACTGCTTGAATGGGCTATTTGCAACAAATTAAAACCCTAGTGATTTGCAGTCAGGAAATGGATTTTATTTTATTTTTACTTCTGCTTGTCTCAACTATTAGTTTGGGTAGAATTTTCAAAATCTGAATGACTTCAGAACTTAAATCACACTTGACTGCAAATGAATGTTAAGCTCCCTTTTACCAAAGTCCCATTTGCAAAAGCAATATAGGATCCTACACCATGTAGGCACTTCTGAAAGGTTTACCCTGTATTCATAAAATTCCATTAACATTTACATTCTAAAGCCATTTGGTGAATAGCGTTTGGGTCTTGTCCTAGAGATCGAAGCTGGCATCTGCATGCATCTTTTTAATGGGGGAAAATGTCCTATGTGATATTTTAGTAAGCATATGGATTTACAGAATATTCTTTAAAAAATTTAAATCAAATGCACTTAACCCAACATGTGGACTGCTAATTTTTTTAATGTTGTAAAAGGGCTGAATGATGAGATCAATGTGTTTATAAATTGTTTACTAGTAATAGGGATTCATAAGGCAGCCTTCTTGGTAGAGGAATTACTACTAAAGCCCTTGTGCTATCAATTTTTAAGTAGAAGCCCCCACTAAAAATCAGTGGGAAATTTCTACTTTAAAAAACCTACCCAAATCCCCCAAACGAATGGACAGTGTGCTACAGCCCTGTAGGAGCCATGCTACGAAGGAGTCTTATTACAACATACCATCATCTCATACAGTATTGTTGTATGCGAGATTACTAGCTAAACACTACATTCATATTTTTGTCGATTACTGCTAGACAACAAAAGTGACCCAGTTGTGATATCAATTACATATAGTTTAAATGCAAAACAGATCATTACTTTGCCAAACACAGCACAAGCCTCCCAAATACACGGCACCAGTGTGGGCATAAGTCCCATTCTTCTTAGTAGTATAGATGTGTATCCTAAATGCTGGTGCCAGTGCTTTCCCCTCATAGGATAATGTCATGTGTTTTGTCACTAAGCTGATGACTAACAACTCTCAATTGAATTCGGATTAAAGACTGCCAGAACAGTATGCATTTTTTTGTGCATACCAATTACACCAATATGAGAAATAAAGTGAGAGAGCGACATTTTCTAAAGTACTAAAGTGACTTTTTTTTTTTTTTTTTTTACCTAGAGTTCCTACTTTCCAAATGATAGCATAGGCAGATTGCTTCTCTTTCTTTATTACTAGAGTTTAAGTCTTGCAGAGTGTATCAGCCTGTACTAAAAGGAAAACCCATCCACATTACATACTACCTATACCGGTGTATAATGGTTAATGGTAATACCTTAGTTCTGTAAGTACCTATAGTCTTATTTTCAGACCATTACCCTTCAGCAGTCTTCTGAAGCAGCAACTTAAATATGCTGTAAAAAAGAAGTTGAAACTGCAGTACAGCCAGTATGCTTTCCCCAATGTCAACTTTACAAGTACATTTTCTTAGGCTTTAAAGAATCTGTTCCTGTAGGGAAGACTTGCATAAACAAAAGAGGGTTCTGCAGGGGAAAGAACGAAATTGACTATACACACACACACAATATGTATTTTTCTTAGCAAACCCCTTTCAGATAGAATACATTTTAAAGCGTACAGGTTACGTTTAGAACACAAAAAGCTTGAAACCTTAAAGTGTAAAACAGTTTAACAAAGCACTAAACAAAGGACAATAGAAAATGGTGTGGTGAACCACTCTTAAGTACACCTGCTGGCATTCTTTATTTATTTATTTATTTATATATATAGCATCAGCTGTGTACCTGGCACTGTACAATCAATAGTTCCAGACCTGTTCCTACCCTAAGGGGCTTACAATCTAAGAGAGACAAGGATGCATGCATGAGGTTGAGAAGTTGCAGGTGCACGCACTTAACTTAGTTACATGGGAGAGATTCTGAGTGGGGGGGGGGGGGGGGGGGGGGAAGAAGATGCAATTTAGACTACCGTAACGCAGTCTACGTGGGGCTACCTATGGTGACGGCTCGGAAGCTGCAGCTGGTGCAGAATGTGGCGGCTGGGCTCCTGGTGGGGCTGGGCCGCTGGGAGCACATTATACCGGTGCTCCGATCTCTTCACTGGCTGCCAATAGTCTTCCGGGCCTGATTCATAGTGTTGGGTTTGACCTATAAAGCCTTACGTGGTCTGCGCCCTGTCTATCTGCGAGATTGCCTCACTCCTCGGATTCTGGACTGACCCCTGCGGTCATCTGGGGGCGCCCTGTTGGAGGTCCCTCAAGTTTCCCGGGGGGCCACACAGGACAGGGTGTTCTTGGTGGCCGCACTGCGTCTCTGGAATTCCCTCCCAGTGGAGACCCGTCTGGCCCCAGGCCTCTTGTTTTTTCATAAGGATTGTAAGACCTGGCTGTTCCGTCAGGCATTTGACAAGGGAGAAGGGTGAGGGTAAGGGGTGGTGGTGGGGTATTAGGGATTTATTTTTCTCCTCATTTTTATTATTGTTGATTTATGATGTTTTATTGTATTTTATTGCTTTAGTTAGCCACCCCGGGCTGCCTGTGCCTTTTAAACGTTTTTAAAACAAATAAATAAATAAATTTCATTCATGACGAACTAGGGAAAACATCTGTATCTCAAGGACACCTATGGTGTCCTTGGGTGTAGGGAATGGTGCAAATTATGGATATACGAATTTCAGACCAGCTGAGAGATCCCCCACATCAGGAGGAGTCTCAGATGTCCAGATCTTCTGCTTCCTAGCCCCTTTGTACTGTCCTTAATGGAGCAGAGAGATCAAGGCGCACAAGATAATCTATCTAGAAAATATCTCTTCCCTCATGAATCCCTTTTTTAATTACTCTTTGCCCCAGTAGACGGCTATTGTGAATAAACAAGTTGTCAAAATCACACAAACCTGCATTCCTTTTAACTATTTCTGGAAATAAGGCTAATTTTAGCTAGGTATCTCATTCTGAATGAATCCTGTGCTTGCCCAAGATTGCTTGTGCTTGGTTTAACATAGGGGTGGAGAACCTCTTTCTGGCCCATGGGCCAAACTTGACCCAGGGTGATTTTTTATTAAACCCATTTCCAGTTCCTGGATCTGACCTGTAGAGTCAGTCCCTACCCTTGAGTACTGAAAGTGTAAGCTCAAGGAAAGGGGACAGAGCTGAGGGCACGTACTCAAGGATAGGGGCTGGATCCACAGCATGCCATAGATTAATAATCTGGACTCTCCTCTTTGGGTAATTTCAGACGTTACAATACCACGGTCAACCACAGTGAACCCCCTGTGGTGGCCGCAGTACCGTAACGTCTGTAGTGTGTTCCGCCAGAGGTTCACCATGGTGAACCTCCAGCAGGAAACACATTGACCACGGTTCTGGACCTCCAGCCACCCAGAGGTCCAGAACCGTGGTTAGCTGGACCACGGTCCGGAATTGGCGGAAAGTAACGTCTGTTACCTCTGCCGATTCCAGACCGTGGCCCAGAGCCCGATGCAGGATCAGCCGTTTCGCCTGCCAGTCTCCCAGAGGGCGGGCAGCCAGGGGAGCGCGGGGGGACAGGGGGGGCTGTGCGGCCACACGTCACGCCATGTAGCCCCTCCCTGATCCCCTGTAGGAATCAGCCGGCACGTGTAAAGGACGGCCGGACTGATTCCTCACCGGGATCCGAAACGGTCCTGGTCCATGGTTGGACGTGGCAATTGCATGTCTGAAATTACCCTTTGTTTCCCCCATCCCAAGTACACCCATTTAGCACTTCCGTTTCCAACTCCTATGCAGCCCGTGGAGCTTGTACCAATTTTCAAAGCGGCCCACAGGAAGGAAAAAATTTCTCACTCCTGGTTAAATGTCTATCATAAGAGACAAGCATGTTTACTACCAAGAAGCAATAATACTTAGCACTTAACATTTTTTAAGCACTGCACAATCAATGCAGTTTGCAAAAATACTTTATAATCAAGGAATGGACACAGACAACTTAATATTGTTTTTTTAAAAAAAAACCCACAAAAAAACATTTAAACCTGGTAATCACACATCCCTAGTCACGCCTCTTCAGTACTGTAGTGACCAAGGCCATAGAACTAGTGTTCAGTGAATCTGACTAATGTTTTGAATGCCTTGAACAGCTATTTGATACCACTGTCATCACTAGTGTCTCCATGTCAGTAACAATTTCCAGAAGAGTAGCCATGTTAGTGTATTGCTCTAAAAACAGCAAAACTAAACAAAAGAGTCTTGTGATACCTTAAAGACTAACAAGAAAATTTCTTTATTTTGGCATGAGCTTTCATCAGCAAGAGCTGACTTCCTCAGATGCATGAAGTGGCCTGGAAGTTGGCATCTACAAAAGAGGTTGCAGGCAATGAAAATAGTTCACACAGAGAGAATAAAACACATCATTAGATCATGTACCAACCCACGGTACAGACAAGATGTTAATGACCAATCAGTGTAAGTTCCATTGTCAGCAATAGTTCTGTCAGCCTCTCTAGAGTTAGTGGCACCATCCTCTAAGTTGAAAAACATCCAGGTTTCCTTTATAAACATCAGTTGTACATACATATCTGTTTATAGTAACAACCTAGTGTGACTACACTGAAAATGTATTCCAAGCAAATGTTAGGAGAGCAGCTGTAACACTTGACAGAAAGTAGAAGACTATTTTGCACTTTCCTGCTTTCATGCACAAATAACAAATTGTGTACTGGCTGTCCCCTCACAATTTTCAACACCCAACTGGATCTCTCTCTTGCCTCTGGGTAGGATTCTTCAGACCCAGGTGTGTTTTTCACAGAAGACTAAAGCAACATCAGGAAATACTGCTGGAAAAGCAGGTTGTCACAGAGTTGTTTGAAAAACCACAAGGACAGTTTCAACATATTCAGTCTGTATGAAGAGTTGGTAGGAATTCCCAGGGAAAAAGTAGACCTCCTTTTGCCCAAGTCGTGATCAAAGGTGATAGGGTTTTTTTAAAAGTGAAGAATTCCATTTTTTTTTTAAAAAACCCTCATGTTTTAATTCAACCTTTAGAGGGTATTTTTAAACGTAATGGTGCACTGCGCCATCATGCTTTCATCCTGCCCAGGGTGAGGACTGGATGAAAGCATGCCAACTTACAGTAACATGGCAACTTACGGTAACATTACCTGCCAACTTACGGTAACATGGCAGAATCCCCAAACAGCAGGTGGCTTCAGAGCAGATAATGTGAGGCTCCAGGAACAGGTCCTGAATAAGGCCAGAGCCTATACTGCTCAGGGTCTTAATAAAAACCAGATGCACAATCTTAAACTCAGTGGGGCTGATCCCAAGCCCTGCGGATCCTGCGCATGCACACAATTTCCGTGAGACACCATGTCCCCACAACGAGGATCTACAGGGTTTGGGATTGGCCCCACCGACGCAGATACTGTAAATACAGTAAGTGCATGCTTCCTAGGCAGTATGCAGTTCTGGTCGCACCTTACCAAAAAAGACATAACTGAACTAGAAAAGGTACAGAGAAGGGCAACGAGAATTATAAAGGGTATGGAACGGCTTCCGTACAAAGAGAGGCTTGACAAGATGGATCTCTTCAGCTTAGAGAAGAGAAGACAGAGGGGACATGATAGAGGTTTATAAATTCTTGAGTGGTGTGGAACGAGTAGATAGGGAATGGTTATTTACCCTCTCAAACAGTACTAGAACTAGGGGACACTCCATGAAACTAGCTGCCGGCAGATTTAAAACAAATAAAAGGAAGGACTTTTTCACTCAACACATAATTAACTTATGGAATTTGTTGCCAGAGAATGTTGTCAAGGCCAGTAGTATAGCTGGGTTGTAAAAAGAACTGGATTCTCTAAGTTCTTAGAGAATAGGTCCATTAATGGCTATTAACCAAGTAGCTTACAGGATGAACGTCTTAGTGTCAGCAGCTGGGAGTGAACAACAGGGAATAGATTGCACATTGTGACTGTTAGTTCTTCTCCCATGCGATCAAGATTGGCTGCTGTCAGAGGACAGGATGCTAGGCTTGATGGACCACTGGTCTGACTCAGTAAGGCACTACTTATGTTCTTAAACAACTGCTCTCTTACATCTGTCTGATTATATTCAGGGAGTTCACCTGGGTGGGTGTTGATTCATGCACTATTTCAACCTTCTCCTGGATTCAGGCCTTGTGTTTCACTTTCCCATCCAAACAAAGTCAGATGTTAATCAACTGTTCTGTACAAAAGTCCCCTCTGAGGTTCTTTGTTGCAGGCCTAAAAGTAGTCCTAGTCACCTGAGCTAACCCTCAATCTAGAGGTTCATCTCAGTTCTCCCCACCCTTAGGCTCAATGCCAGGCCTGGCAGTGGGAGTTGTTCCTGCACAGATGCAATCCAAGCAGAATATTAATCAACTGGACCATTAGGAGGGTGGTACTTTTAAGTTCTATGGCTTGTCCTTGCTTCTGTTCCTATTGTGGAAAGATCTGCTTCTTCCTTATAAGGGCATCCTTAGCACAAAACCCACAAAGTTTAATGAAATCCTTTACAGAGAGGAAAGGTGGACATAGGAAGACAGGGAAGAAGCCCAAGAGCAAAAATCAGTCATATGTTTGCAGAGTTATACAACACAGATGGCAATTTGAATGACAAGTGGACAAAGAAAGTTATGTGGCCATTTTTGGATTGTAATTGCATTATACCCTGAAAGTAAATAAGGCTTAGCTACTGCCTTATTTGACTGTATAATTGTACATTGCTTTCTGCTCTATAGTGTGCATATTTTTTGCTTGGTTTGCACTGTCCAGATGTCAAATTCATACTGATAGAATTACTCTGACTTACTGGAGGTATTTGTCTCTTGAGTTTTCACCTCCCTTCTCTAAGTAGCACAGCCATTTTGCTGTGGATGCCCTATTTATAGATTATTCTGGAGTGCAGATGTGCCAAAATGGCTTGGAGGCTGCAACAACTCTCTCCTCTACAGTACATACAGCAAATCTCCTTGGACGTATCTTCCTTGTCAGGACAAAAATCATTCTATACAAGTTAGTGCTTTGTTGAGTTTTGCTCCTTTTCACTGTCACTACAAACGTCTGCCCTAGGGTGGGAATATTTCTAACGCCTCCTTTGACACCACTAACTAATAGCAGCACCAAGCATGTATTCGTTTTAGAGTTATCCCCCAAATCAGGGATTCCTCCTTTCTTTTTCTCTCTTCTCCCCTTCATAGTCTTCCTTTTTTGGCATGCTTTCTCCAATCCATTCAGCTCTAATTCTTAATGTTTACTATCTGAACTGTCAGCCCCCATTTTGCATCTCTGCAGAGATGTCTTAGGCCCTAATATTATCTGAAGCCAACCATGAATGGCAGCTATGCCCTAAATTCACTAAATGTTTATGTAAACTCCTCTTGGTAAGTGCTAGCTCTCCTTTTCCTCCAAGCACACTTGTACAATAAAGTACTAGTGTGATGCACACTGGTTTATACATACAGCATGCGTAGGATACAGTCCTCTCCTACACTGGGAATGCTGGCATAGAGAAATCTTAGTCCCCCTCCTCCCATAAGAATTGACAGTAAGAGACAGCGATTGCCAACAGACCCAAGAACTCTCTGCAAAGAATCTGAACAATACAGACTAAACTGGAATTCTTAGCTTTAAACATAAAATTGGTTACCAACAGATTCAACATGGCTGAATCACAAAATTCTCAGAACCAGACTGTATCACTAAAACTTGGGATGTCTCAACTAGACCTGTGTTTCCACAGCTAGTTCCAGTTGTTAATTCTATGATAAAAAGTTCCAGGAAGGTTATGTTGGAGAAATCTACATTTTTTTAATGTAACTTCCTACTGCAATATGGCGTTAGCCAAAGAACAGACACATTTAATTGCCCTTAGCAAATGAATCTCATGACAAAACCAACATTGGAAATCTTAGGACTAGTCAGGCCCTAGTGTGTTATATTGGAACTGCTGAATTGCTGGTTAGCCTGATACTGGAATTCTTTAGACTCATTTTGAATTAATATATTTATCACATGGCCATTGGCCTTAACAAACATAACAAGAACAATACACCTACAGTCATGAAGAAAAAAATCAAATAAACAATAAATGCTAAAAAAGATAATAAACTGATAAAAAAATTGGGAAATAAAATCGAGATCCAAGGCAAGATAATATATATGAACTCCCCTCTACGTTGCAACATAATCTGTCAGCCATACAGCTCTGACTTTATTCACCTGTACCAAATATTTAGCCACAGATCCTGTTCTATATCTATCATGGTCCTCTAGCAGAATTTGTAGGTACTCCTTAGAAGATTTTCCAGGAAGAAGTTTTAGCAGGGGGCGAATAAGGTCCTTCTGAGCTTCCACTTACAGACTACAGTATAACAATAAATGCTGGACTGTTTCTACTTCCCCTAGACCACAAAGACAAATCCGATCTAAAAAGGGAATCAAACAATATTAGTCCTCTAAAACTGCAGAAGGCAGGGCATCCAGGCTCGGAGAAACAAATTCCTTTGCTTAGTAGTAGAAAGAACGTACAGATAAAAAGCAGCAGTCCCCTTTGGGGGCAGGATAGAAAGATACAATGAAATAAACAGAACCAATTTTAATTTCACTATGTTCTCCTGATGATCTAAATCCAATAACCTCATCCTTAATTCAACCTGGGCTTTGAGATATCCTTTAGCAATCAAATATGGGGCAGAGAAACCAAGGAGATTCAGCTTGTGCTGAACCCCAGCCATCCAACGATTAGGGCTGTTATCACTAAGCACCAAAGAAATCAAACCCAGGGGACTAAAAAAATTCAGACACAACCAAAATTTGGCAATAACACTCCACACCAAGGTGGAAACTGAAGGTCTGCCGCATTCCAACCTTAAGGCCGCATTAGAAGTCCCTGCAGAAGCTGCTTAAAGTGCTCTAAAGAATTTAGATTGTACAACCTCTGTGTCCTGAGATTTCTCAATGACACATACTTGGGCCCCATATAAAAGCTGGGTTAATGATTTAGCCACAAAAACTCGAATAGCCGGCATAATCAAACTTCCACTCCTGGACTTTAAAAAAGTGCATAATGGCTGCCACAGTTTTATGGGCCTGCTCTTTTGTAGACCTATAGTGAACTGTCCACCATTTAGAAAACGCCATTATTTTGGTCTTCCCCTAATTGATGTTTAGTTTTTCTCTATTACAGTGTTCTGCAAACCCCCTAAGGATTCTTCTCATGCCCACCAAGGTCTGTGACATTAAAGAAGCATAATCAGCATAAAGCAGACATGATAAATGTCTAGCACCACATTTTGGGGGGTGATTCTCAGGAGATAGGGTGGCCGGTAATATAGAGCCAAGCCATTAATATAGAGATTAAAAAGCAAGGAGGTCAAAATACAGCCCTGTCATACCCCGAAATAATCTTGATCCAATCCAATAAGTGGCCCCTAATATTTAGTTTGACACTCATGATAGAATCAGCATAGAGTGCACGCAATAGAAAAAGTAATCGCCTATCTATGGAGGATGCAGCCAATTTCTGTCAAAGCCTCTCGCGGGGTATGAGATCAAATGCAGATTTCAGATCTACGAAGGCTACATAGAACTTGCTGGTTTTAGTGATGTATTTATCTACCAAGTGAAATAGAACAAAGAAATTATCTAAGGTGGATCATCCCTTCCTGAAACCAGCCTGTTCATCATAAAGTACCTCCTCCTGAACTATCCAATCCTCCAGCTTCCTCAGCAAATGTTTGGCATACAATTTACCAATAATATTAAGGAGGCTCATGTGCCTATAGTTACTGGGTTCAGTTCTAAGGCCCTTCTTATAAATAGGGCAATTGGGATTCTTACCTGTGAATTGCCCTTCTGTAGCCTTACAGGGAGTTTATTCAGACTCAGGGAGTGATCTCCCTCGTGTCCACTAGGAGGCAGCATAGACTTTCCACTGGACATGCGTAGGGAGAGCGCGCCCTCGCTTCCCCAGGAGTATCACAGCCGAAGAATCCAGAGCGGAAAGAAACAAAACAAAGAACCTTCCCAGAACTTCGAGGAGTAACGTTAACTGAACCCCATGCACCGGGGGGCTAAAATTCCCTAGAACTACAAGGAATTTAACAAAACAGCCCAGGTGGGCCGAATAAACTCCCTGTAAGGCTACAGAAGGGCAATTCACAGGTAAGAATCCCATTTGCCCTTTCTATAGCCTTCAGTCCATTTATTCGGGCTCACGGAGATAACAGAGCAGTACTATTTATTTGGAAGGCAGCCTTGGCAGATTTCTGCAGATCAATCTTATAGTGTCTGGTGACAGTATGCAGGCTTTTCCAGGGAGCAGCCTTGCAAATTTCACCTATCGGTGTCCGGGAGCGGAAGGCCAAATTAGTGGCTGCTCCCCGGGTAGAGTGGGCCAGGACAGGGTTGGGGGGCTGGAGGCCGAAGGCTTTGTATGCCTCGGCTATGCAGGTCGATATCCAGCTGGCAGTAACTGATATAGAAGCCTTTTTACCCCTGTGACGGGAATGGTAGCTCACTAAGAGGCTAAAGGAGGCCAAACGATGCAGGTATATCTTCAAAGCCCTGCGTACATCCAAGGTATGCCAAAGTCTCTCCAGAGGATGGTGGTGCCGAGGGCAGAAGGAGGGCAGGGTAACGTCCTGGGAAAGGTGGAAGAGGGAGGAAACTTTCGGTAGGAAGGAAGGATCCAGACGGAGGCAGACCGATTCCTTTCTGAATGAACAGAGAGAAGGACGGCCGACAGAGCCCCAATCTTGGAGATACGCCTAGCCGAAGTAATGGCGATTAGGAAGGCCACTTTGATTGAGAGGTAGAATAAAGAGACCTGATTAAGGGGCTCAAACGGGGGACCTGTAAGTGCTTTAAGGACCAAGTTAAGATTCCAGTTAGGGAACCTGTGAACTACAGGAAGAGAAATTCGACGGGTGACCCTCATGAATTGGCGTATATGATGGTGGGAGGAAAGGCGAGGTCTACCCAAGGCCCCTAGGGTGCTATCTATGGCTGCTAACTGTCTAGCTAGAACGTTGGGGCGTAGGCCTTTGCCCAATCTTTCCTGGAGGAACTGCAGGACCTGGGCTATTGAGGCAGACTGTGGGGAAAAATGCTTAGTTTTGCACCAGTCCCCAAAACCTTTCCAAGTACACTGGTATATACGATGAGTGGATTTTAGTCTAGATGCTAGCAGAGTGCGTATAACAGAGTCCGAGTAACCCAGGCCCTGCAACGCTAGGGCCTCAACAGCCATGCTGTTAGTTTCAGAAACTCCGGTTGCTGGTACAAGAGAGGTCCCTATGACAGCAGGTCCTGCGTGACAGGGAGCTTGAGGAGGTTTCCGTATGACAGGTTGAGTAAGTCTGTCAACGATGGCCGATGGGGCCAAAAGGGGCCCACGAATATTACAGTGGCTCGCCAGAGTTTGCATCGGCAGATTGCGCGACTGAGTAGGGGAAACGGAGGGAAGGCATATAGGAGACCCAGAGGCCATAGATGGCTGAGAGCATCGGTGGCTTTGGATTTGGGATGCGGGTTCCTGCCGAAAAAGCGAGGCAACTTGTGGTTGGTCGGGGAGGCAAAGAGATCGAGTATCAGTGTGCCGAACGTCTCGATGATGAACTAGAAGGTGGTTGGGCTGAGGGTCCATTCCCCCGGGCCCAGGGTCTGGCGTCCCCTATGTCCTCTGCCACGTTGTTGGGAACTCCAGGCATTATATGAGGAGTAGGGCTGTCTATGCCCCTGGTTGGATCTCTGAAAGGGGCGGAAAAAACTCTTTAAAAACTGCATCTGGTTAAGAGAATGCTTCTTCTCCTTGTTGGAGGCATCAGCGAGCCTTGTCGAGTGCCGGTCCAAACAGTTTATGTCTCCTGAATCTGCTGTTTACGAGCAAGTTGTTGACGTGCATATCTGCATGCCATGAGCGGAGCCATAATCGGCGGCGTGCTGCTACATTAGCCACCATCCCTCTAGCTGCCCAGGTTACCATGTCCATGGAGGCATCCATGAGGAAAGCATGGGCAAGTGTGACATTAGCGGCGAGTTTGCGAGATAGCGCGGTTGAAATACTCGGGTCTTTCGCCAGTTTGAACCATTCCATGATGGCTCTGGAGGCATAGGAAGCAGTGGTAGCCATCTGTAACGTATACGACAACGCCTCATAGCTCTTGCATAGCCCAGTTTCAATTCCCTTATCAGTGGGGTCCTTCAGGAGAAGGTCTTCTGAGGAGGGGAAAACCGACTGGCGGGCTAAGGAGGCGGCTGCTGCATCCACCTTAGGAGGCTTGAAAATGGGATCCCTCTGCTTGGAGAAGGAATATAAGGTTTGCTGAATTCTAGATAATTTGGCTGTCTCAGTGGGCTGTTTCCATTGGGCTTTAATGATTTTTTCAAAGGCCCGGTCAAGAGGGAACCCCTTGCCGCCACTATGGAGCTTGGGGATATATTCCCTATCAGAATCCTCATCATTTGAGGAAGAATCAGTCCCCCCCTTTTTTTTTTTTTGGTGAGCTAGGAGTTAATCTAAGAACCCTCTGTGCTCTTCTAAGCAGTTTGGGGCCCTGATCGGAGGGAAGTTCTCTGCCCACATCCTTAGGACCCTTTGCCAGAATGACCTCCCATTCGGGGGTGTCCTCATCTCCTGCCCCTGAGGAGTGGTTGTCATCCTCCTCTGAGCCCTCTGAGTGAGAGGAAATCATGGCTGGAGGGGTCCTAACTCGCTCTTGGGTCTTGCGTTTCTTGCGCGCGGGTTGAGGGGCAGATCATGATTCAAAAGATGACCCCAGTAATTCACCTTCCTTGGAGGGGGACTCACACTGCTCGCTCTCTGAGGAGAACCCTAAGAGATCCTTGAGGGAGTGACTGTGGGGTTTGCGGGGGGCTTTCTGTTTGCCCTTGCTGGCCTTTTATGAGTCCCCTTTAAAGGAGGGTTTGGGGAGGGGGGGGGGCTTTCGCTTTTGGGCCCTCTTCTGGTTACTCTCAATGCGCACCAGGACCCCCATCATTGATCTCAGCGTGTCCATTTTAAGCCTTTGAAAGGACTCCACAGACTGTTCCCCTCTTACTTGTGAGGAGACAGAAGATTCTGCCTCCTCCATTTCCTCCATCTCCATTGTGGGGCGCCCGTCCTCCATGTTGCTGCGTGGCTCCACCGCTTGCATAGCAGAGGCCATGGCCTGGGCTAGATCTTCCCGCGCGGTTTTGATTTCACGCTGGGGGAGACGGTGCTTTCCTGGCGGACTGCGGCGCGGCGGGCAGCCGCTCTGCGTGTTTTAGCGGTCTCCGCCATCCGCAGCTTGTTTCCAGGCTGTCCGTACCCTGAGGCCAAACACCACGCGCTGAGACACCCGGGCCATACCTGGGGGCCGGCACCGGGAGAGATGAGAGCGAGCCCACTTTATGAGTTCCTTAAGGGTGCTAGGCCAAATTGCTGAAAGGCCTTAAGGCTAAATCTATAAAGAACTGACCCCCTCCCTCGTAAGGAAGAAGGAGGTGACAAAGTCTGGTGGGTGCGGAGCACCCCTGCTGCACATCTTACTGGTTCAGAGGCAGACTTTCGACTGGGGAGGCAAGGGCGCGCTCTCCGTACGTATGCCCAGTGGAAAGTCTATGCTGCCTCCTAGTGGACACGAGGGAGATTGCTCCCTGAGTCCGAATAAATGGACTGAAGGCTATAGAATGGGATTACAATGGCCATTTTCCAACCCTCTAGGAATTTGCAAAAGCAATCTATATAGGTAAACAAAATAGCCAACAGAGGAACCCACCAGTCCAAATGAGACTAAAGTAATTCAGGTGGCACAAAATCGTCTCCCGGTACTTTCCCGGGTTTAAGTTGGTCAATTAACTCTTCAACTTTAGATGGCAACACTGGGGGCCAGTCTGGTAAATCAGGCACTAGACAAGTATCACCCGTAGCAGATAATCCCCTTGCAAATAATGATTCATAATATCATTCCCAACAGCAGGTCAAAACCCGACTGTGCTGTGAGTGTGAACCTTTAACTATGTGCCAAAAACTAGCACTGTCATTGTTGAGAGCTGTCAAGGTCAGGTTATCCCAAAGACCGTTATGATATATTAATTTCTTGGCCCTAGCTCCTATACTGCTTTTTAAGGTCATAAAAATGTGGGCAAATCATACTTACACTTGGTTTCCTGTAATCAATCAATCAATATTTATTCAAAATGCTTGACCGTAGGTCTTTGCATATACACAAAAGGAAACAGACAAACAAATACATAGAAAATAAAATAGAAAAATAAGCATTCCTCCTGTGGAAAATAAATAAGATTAGCTATTTCCATCTCCAATCTTCAAGATATTGAGCTCTTATCCTACATGCAGATGCCAAAAATTTGGCAACTGAGCGTGCTATTGCCGGAGTCAATACTTGTCAGCAAGTAGAAAGGACACATAGGTCTCCTGTGATCGCCCAGGTAAGTATCTTATTAAGGGGCAGAGTAGTCTCTCTCTAGTATCTTCATACAGCCTACAGTGCAATAAGGTGTGGGCAACTGTTTCCGCCTCACCTGACCCACAAGGGCAAACTCTTAGATGAAATGGAATACCCTTGTAACAACCCTCCAATAGGGCTGAAGGGAAGATGTTGTAACCTTGCCCTAAGGAACATAGCTCTCTGTGTGGGAGAAAGGAGACTGACCAAGTACGAGGCACTAGAATTTCCATAAGGCATTACAGATAGATAAGCAGAAAGGGATCTTGCCTCTCTTAACGTTTCCTATAAGCAGAAGAAATCTCAGTTAAACTCACATTTCTTCGCTAAACAGTCAGAGTCAAACCAACCATTTGCCCACTTTGATGAAGACTGAGCAAAATCCCTAGTACTTCTCAAATGGGGCTTAATATACATTAATAATCTCATATCCACAAAAAATTTCTTCAGCAGAAGTAGACTTAAAACAATTCTCCTGCAATTGCAGGCAAGTAGGTAATGACAAAACATTCGTTAACTTCAGATTCACAGAATCATTCCACTTTATGTGTCACCTCGGAACCCTATAACTCCTGGGGATAAGAATTACTTAACAAGCAATCCCTAGCTTTAAAAGGCAATGCTAACCTAAAGGTGATCATCAACAGGCTGTTGACACAGAAAATTCTATAACCAAAAGGCACCAGCATAGGGGACACCACCAAATAATCAATAACACTGCCACTTCTGCTGGAGAGAAACGTCAATCCATCCGTTGAATCACCAGGATGGCATCCATTAAAAATTGACAAATTAAATCTGAACATAAACTTGGTCAAATGAATTCCTGCAGCATTTGCCCCTATATCTTGGGAGCATCTACATGAGGTTATGCCTAAGTCTTCCGTCAGCTGCAATTTGGCATAATGAGAAAAAGCCTCCTCATTCTGGCCTAATCTTGCATTGAAATCACCAGGAACTATAAACTGAGCTGAAAGGAGTTGTAAGTCTAGATCAGTAAAATAATGGTCAAGACGCTGCCACATGTAAGTCTCATATCCTCTCGAGGACATGGGGGGGGGCATATAAACAGAAATCAATATACGCATTAAATCAGGGTGTTTCAAAAGGATCCCTGAAGCAATCAGTGGACAATCAGCCACGGGTATAATTTCGACTGCCAGAGATATAGACACCAAACAGGCCAACCCCCCACTTAATCTACATCTAGGAGCTAGCGGTAAGAAGAGCCCCCACAAAGTGAAGAGCAAATCTCATTATTTGAATAAAAACAACACCACTTATCACGATATAGATTAACTATGTCACAGACACTCTATGATCCTTTTGGAGGTCTCTAGATCAGGTGCCATACTGGACATAATCTTTGACCTGGATGTAATGAGTGAAATAAACCAACTGCGATAGTCTGATCAGCAGATACTTTAATTGGCAAAGGGAAGAGCCACAGCTGTAAACGATTTTCACTTTATATAGAAATAAACGCACATCTTGTAACCTGCAGGACATGATGATTCAAGCCTCTTTGAGCAGGTAAGTTTTCACAGCAATTGGGTGCAACTGAGCAATTACTCTTGAAGAGAAGCTTTGGATCAGGTCTTGAGGGTAGATGCATATGGAAGCGAGTTCTCTTTCCTTCAAAGACATTCTCATTCTTACTAGTTAACTTAAACACATCAGTGATGAGGGGTACAAAAGTCTGTGAACCACCACCCTGCCACACGTCTGTTCACAAAAAGCAAACAGTAACGTAAAAAACACCAACAATTTAATGTTCTGCTTAAATGGGCATATCATAATGTTTAATCTAACAAAATTAGCCAAGGTTTAATCTGTTTTCTCATGCATAAGTAAAGCTAATATTGCATAATTATAAGTGCAATATGATGAAGCTGTTAAACAGCTTAAACTAATAAGTTTGCTGCACATACTTAATGCATACAGCAAAAAAAAGTCAGTGCAAGGAACCTGAAGTATGTGCAGCAAATAGAATTGGAAAGCATGCATAAATTGGAGTAACCAAGTCAACAGCAGAATTGTTTTAATACCTATTCTCTCCAAATATGGCATTATGAAAAATTGGAATCCTAGAATACACCTTTCAGTTTGCCAGTTCACTCCTACTTTGGCAGCACATGCTGTACCAAAACTGTCTGAATATATGCTATCAAACTCAGCCACTTAATTGTATGAAAACTGTACACCCAACCTGCACAGGGCAGCCAACATTTAGGACATTCAAAAGTACAACTTCTAGCTGACATTCAGTAGTGACTGTGCCTGATGTCACTGATTTTAGGAAAAAATGTGATTATTTTTTTCCCCAGAGGAACCATCTGTATGAAGATACATTACAGTTAGGTAAAAAATGGTTGCATAAAAGTTCTCCTCGCATGAGTTAACTTCACTGCTACTCATGACTCTCCTTAGAAATAGTTCTCTGAGACTTGGTTCTTAGAAGCCTCACTTTTCATTTAACACTGTAATCTTTTTTATAGTAAGCTACCTGATGAATTCATTCACACTTGTTGCCATAATTTAAAATACAAAAAAGCTTTTTTCCAAATATATCAAGTTGACCCTTCTCTTCTGTCACACACACCTCAAAATTATATACTTGTAAAAAGCACTTAGGTGGCAAATTATCAATTTTCACTTTAAATGATTAGCGTAATCCTTTAATAAGCGCGTTTTGACTGTCAGTAGTGCAAGAAACCAGAGAGATAGGGCAGTGAGCCAAACATCTTTCCAGGCCTGCTAAAAGAGGGAGAAAAAAAGCTTAGTTGTCCATGTTTACATTTTTATCATTCTCTGCGAGATTACTCAAGTTATCAAGGCCAGGGTGGTGGCGTGGGCCTCCTCCTCACTAACTCCTGTCAATTCCAACCACTTTCTCCTCCCCTTTTTTTGAGGCTCACTCTGTGCGCCTCTACTCCCCCCTCCATCTCTGCGTCGCTGTCATCTACCGCCCCCCTCTGCTCTCTCTCTTCCTTTCTCTCTGAATTTGACTCCTGGCTCACTTTCTTCCTCTCCGACGATACCCCCCCTCTCATCCTCGGTGACTTCATTGTTCACATTGATGTCCCTTCCCAGCCCTCCATCTCTCGCTTCCTCTCACTAGCCTCCTCCTTCAACCTCCACCTTTGGATCAACTCCCCCACCCACGCTAACGGCCATTCTCTTGACCTCGTCTTCTTTAGGAACTGCTCTGTCTCTGATCTCTCCTTTGATCCTCATCCCATCTCTTACCACTTCCTTGCCTCTTTCAATGTCTCCCACTGTCCCCCTTCCTCTTCCCCTTCTCCATGCCCCTTCCGTGACCTAAAAGCCACTAACCCCCTGGACTTTGCCTCCTCTCTCCCCCCCCTTCTCCCCTCAGTCTTCTCCTCCTCCCCCCGACTCTGCCATTTCTGCTTCCAGTGCCTCTCTATCCACCACCCTTGACTCCCTTGCCCCCCTCTCCTCCCGCCCTGCCCACTCCCACTACCCCCGTCCTTGGTTCACCCCTAGTATCCGCCACCTCCACTCCTGCACCCGTGCTGCTGAACGCCTTTGGCGCAAATCTCACTCTCATGCTAACTTCCTTCACTTCAAATTCTGTCTCTCCTCTCTTACTTAGCTGTCTCCCTCGCTAGACAGAATTACTACACCTCCTGCATTGAGTCCTGTTCTCGGGACCCTCGCCACCTGTTCTCCACCTTTGACTCCCTCCTCAAGCCCCCCCGTCCTCCTCCTCCCTTTCTGCTCAGGATCTTGCTTCCTTCTTCACCTTCAAGATAGACAAGATCTACCTCGACATCGCTTCCCACTCTTCCTTCTCCATCCCCTCCCCCTCCTTCTCTCCTGTCCTCCTTCCCTCCCACCTCCCTTGAGGAAATCTCATCTCTACTCTCCTCCTCCAACCCTTTTACTTGTCCCCTTGAGCCCATCCCCTCCCGTCTCCTGACCTCCATTGTTCCCACTATCGCCCCTTTCCTCCATTGTTCCCACTGTCGCCCCTTACCTCCTGCACATCATCAACCTCTCCCTCTCTACTGGCTCCTTCCCATCCACCTGCAAGCACAACACTGTCTCTCCTATCCTCAAAAAGTCCACTCTTGACCCCTCTGGCCCTTCTAGCTACCATCCTGTCTCACTCCTTCCTTTTGCTTCCAAGCTTCTTGAACGTGTTGTCTACTCCCGCTGTCTCGACTTCCTCTCCGCCAACTCCTCCCTTGACCCCCTCCTATCTAGCTTTCACCCCTTCACTCTACTGAAACTGCTCTTGCTAAGATCACCAACGGTCTTCTTGTGGCTAAATCTAACCGCCTCTATTCCATTCTTGTCCTCTTTGACCTCTCTGCTGACTTCGATACTGTTGATCGCTTACTCTTGCTGCACTCACTTCACTCCCTTGGCTTCCGTGGCTCCGTCCTCTACTGGTTATCCTCCTACCTCTCTGACCGCTTCTTCAATGTGTCTCTTGCCAACTCCACCTCCTCCTCCCTTCCATTCTCGGTTGGTGTTCCCCAAGGCTCTGTCCTTGGCCCTCTCCTCTTCTCTATACCCTGTCCCTAGGCAAACTCATTACCTCCCATGGCTTCCAATATCACCTCTACGCTGATGACACTCAACTCTCTCTCTCTACTCCCTCGCTCTCTCCATCTATTCAAGCTCGCCTCACCAACTGTCTCTCTGAAATCTCTACCTGGATATCTCAACGTCAACTCAAACTCAACATGGCTAAAACTGAACTCCTTATCTTCCCCCCTCATCCTTCCTCTCCCTCTTTCCTGTCGATCCTCATCGATGGGGTCACTATCCTTCCCGTCCCGCAAGCCCATAGCTTAGGCTTCATCTTTGACTCACCCCTTTCTTTTAAAACCTACATCGACTCTCACCCTCCCACATCTCCCCTGCTCCCCAAGACCCACCTCTTCTGCTCTGTCCTCTCCAACTTCTTGCTCCCCTCACCTAACTCCTGCTGATACCCTCCAATCTGTTACCTAAGGTCTATGTACTCATATCCTCATCACATGGGCCAACCAGTCATCATTCTTGATGTAACCAAGCCAAGCGTGTGCACCTGGGACCTCGCATCCTCATGAATGTTACACTCCTTGTAACATTCCCTGTTCCTTGTAACATTCCTTGTACACTCCCTGTTCCCCTTCCTTCATCTCCCCCTCCCGTCTTTCAGATTGTAAGCCCTAGGGCAAGGACTGTGTCTATTCAATTACTTTGTAAAGTGCCAGGTACATTGCTGGCGCTATATAAATGCTTTATAATAAATAATAATAATAATGTAGTGTATTCTAACTTTGGTACCTGAACACTTCCCTCATTAATATACACCACAGTATATTTGCCTTTCTTTTACTCTGGTTAGTGGAACCAGAATTTGTGGCTGGTGGCTCTTGTTCATCAATCATCATCATCATGTTTATTGTTCTGGCTTAGCCATGACAAACAGAACAACAACACAACAATCTTATACAGTTTACCTAGGCTCTTGTTAAAAATTTAGACTAGCCAATGTTTGATCTATATTCTCTAGAGAGATGTGTGTTTCTCCATTTTGCTTTGAAAGCGTGTCAACAAGAGGTCTCTCTCACACATGAAATAGAGACCAAGTCCTGTTGGTCCAATAAAAGTTCATCTGGACTTCCCCCCCCCCAACTCTTACATTTACATGGGGCCGCGACACTCTAGGTGCAGCCACATGAGCTGGGGTGGAACCAATCCCTGCACAGCCCATGGCAGGTAATTTCAGCCACCACACTGTGGAGCCAGTGCAGAAAGCAGGTTGAACGGCCCCTGCCCTCCATAGGGAAGCTAGGCAGACAGGCAGGCGGCTGTTGGACTCTGCTGGCCACATAAGGCTGCTGCACCCTGCGTCCCCAGCCCTTTCCAAAGACACAGGTCATATCAGCCAGCAGCCCACAACGCTGCGGGGTGAACATCTGACCGTTGCTGGGCATACAGTGCATTGCAGGGTGTGGCAACAGTGACGGATGTGGGGGTAAGACTGCCCAAACTGCGGTAAACATCTCCTATGGCTGTACCCTCTCCCTCATACATGGGCACATAAAGGATTATTCAGACTGATGGATCCAGTGGGTCCCAGCTGTTGTTGGAGGCTGTAATTATACAGGGCGAGGCAGCCCTCAAATACAAATCATGAGCTTTGATCAAAACCTTGACTTTCACTTAGCGTTCAATGGGTAGCTAATGAAGAGAACGGAGTTCTATGGTGATGTGGTTTCAGTGGCTTGAGCTGTTGAATACGCAGCCTATGGTTTGTTCTCAGCAGTTTAACACCTACATGTATTAAAAGAAAATTACTGTAACTCTATGGAAAATGGCTTCTAGGGTGTGGATGCAGTTTTCTTGCAAATTTTAAATGGAATACTCCTCTGCTGCTTTCGGACTCCAGGTGAATTATCGGTTACCAGTTTTATCAGTATTGGATTAATCCAATATCAGATATATCGGTATATCGGGTTTTTTAACATTGCCGATTTTCTCGGATCTTTAACATTGCAGCCATTATTAAATGGCATCGATGTTAAAAATCTGAGAGAAACCAGAAATGTTAAAAAACCGATATACCGATACCAACAGTTATCGGTATCGGATTAATCGGATGGACAATTATCGGTATTATTGGATTAATCCAATAGTCCCACCCCTACTATATACATATTCATAAGCAACAAAGAGTTGAGGTGGACACAAGGGCTGCAAATTCCTGTTTCATGACCTCCCTAAGGGAAGTAGAAACTAGATTATTGAGGGGACTCAGGTAGGGATTTCAAAGGCAGAGAAGATGATTTTTAGCATGCCTGAGAGAGAAATGACTGAAGATATTTTAGGATTATTCCACAGTCAGTTGTAGGCTGATCAAACAATACGTCTATGACTATAGAACCCTAGTTTATGATCAAGATAAAATCATTCATCATTGCTCGTGGACTGTTCCGTTTCTTCTTCTGAAGCCTTGTTGGAGGTGGGGTGTGTGTGGAGGAATAGGACATTAAGTGGGTGAGATAAAGGCCTTTTTTAGACGTGACATGACCACCCAGATCCACCCATCCCCCATGGACCCAGGCACCCCTGAAGATGGTGTGGGTAAAGGCATGCTTCCATGGCCCTCACACCGCTCACCCAGGCTCCGCACGGAGCAACCCAGGTTTTTCCCTGTTGCTCCATGGAGGGGTATGAATGGGTGGTGAGGGCACACACAGACCTCACACTCACACTCATCCTGCACTTGTGGCTTTGGTGGATGAACTGCACCGGAAAATGGACCGGGGTCGTTCAAGCCTGTTAGTTCTATTAGATCTTTCAGCTGCATTTGGTACAGTTGATCACGGGATGTTGGTGACGCAACTGTGGGACTGTGCAGGGGTGGGCGGGACTGTTCTTGAGTGGTTCCTCTCTTCCCTGACTAGTAGAACGCAGCGAGTGGTTCTTGGGGAGTCTTTTTCATCATACGAAGACCTCTCATTGGAGTCCTGCAGAGTTTGGTTTTGTCCCCTCTCCTGTTCAACGTATACATGCAGCCACTTGGTGATGTGATCAGGAGGTTTGGTGTGCGGTGTCATCAATATGCTGATGACACCCAGCTGTATCTCTTTTTCAACAGACCCAGGCCCTGCAGTCTCGGTGCTTACTCGGTGTTTGATGGCTGTGGGGGGACTGGATGAGGACTAACCAACTGAGGCTGAATCACGACAAGACGGAGGCGATGTTGGTGGGTAAGGCGATGGAGATGGTGGTCCCCATTATTGGCGGGGTCTGCCCTCCATTGGTATCCCAGGTATGGAGTCTGGGGGTGCTCCTCGACGCGCAGCTCCTCCTGGATGTCCAGGTGGAGACTGTGGCGAGGAGTACCTTTTGCCAATTACATCTGGTGCGACGGTTTCGGCCGTTTGTCTCAGGCTCTGACCTGGCCACCATCATCCATGCTTTCATCACCTCCAGATTGGACTATTGTAACCCGCTCTACGTGGGGCTACCCATGGTGATGGCTCAGAAACTGTAGCTGGTGCAGAATGCGGCGGTCCATCTTCTGGTAGGACTGGGTTGCTGGGAGCATATAACACCAGTGCTCCACACTCTGCACTGGCTGCCAGTGGTTTTCCGGGCCTGATTCAAGCTGTTGGTTTTGGCCTATAAAGCCCTAAACGGCCTAGGCCCTACCTATCTGTGGGGCCGCCTCACTGCCCGAGTGCTGGATTGACCCTTGCGGTCATCTGGGGTCACCCTGCTCGAGGTCCCCTGAGTCTTCTGGGGAACACACAGGGGAGGGCATTCTCGGTGGCCGCACCACGGCTGTGGAACTCCCTTCCTGTGAGGGCCCAGTTCACCCCGGATCTCCCCTCTTTTTTGGGAAGTTGTAAGACCTGGCTGTTCCGTCAGGCATTTGGCAGGGGAGATGCGTGAGATGGTGGAGATTTTTTGGGGGTATGAGGTTATTTCCTTTTTGTTGTTTTAATTGTTGTTTCAATCTTGTTGTTTTACTAATTGTAAGCTGCCCCGATCTGCCTGTGGCAGAAGGGGCAGGGTAGTAAAAGTTTGAAATAAAATATAATAATAATAAATATAAATATATCTTCTACTGTCTAACCCCTCCCCCACTCACCAGAAGAGTGTGACACCACACACAGACCCGTGAGGCGGGTCCATCTAAAAACATCCAATGACTCATAGTGAACTACTTGTTTCTGTTCCTCTGAAGAGTAGGCTACTAGGTGGCTCTTCACAGAAAAGTTCTGGGGTTGAATGGAGACATTTTATTATTGACAAGACAATTCACAGTACAGAATCATTATGATTGAGCAGATGCTGACAGTAAATTTTTATTTATTTATTTATTTTATAAATTTCTACCCCGTCTCTCCTGCCACGCAGCTCGGGGCGGCTTCCATCAATTAAAAATACAATAATAAAAATACAGTAAAATCAATTTAAAACAATCCTAAATATTTAAAATATTAACAGGGCCACAAAACCAATAGGTGGGGGACTAATCCCTCCCTACCCACCCTCCCTCCCAAAGGCCTGGGCAAACAGCCAGGTCTTACAGTTTCGCCGAAATGTTAAAAGGCTAGGGGCCAGGCGAGCTTCCTCCGGAAGGGAGTTCCACAGCCGCGGTCCCACCACCGAGAATGCCCTCTCCATCGTGGCCCCCCGCTTAACA
>QEPC01010217.1:1098489-1116058 GCA_003113815.1 Sphenodon punctatus
AAAGAAAAAGGGGGGGGGGGGGGAGGGAAGCAAGGTATATCCAATATTGGAATTCTGATCTCATCCACTGACCCCAACAGGTCCCCAACACTTGGGGTCACAGCTCATTATTTGGAAAACTCTGTTACAGAATATTAGTCAAGGATTTGGAGACCCTAACTCACCATTCAATCATTCGCCATTTTTAAATGGGCATGACTGGGGGGCAGGTCTGTGTGCGCCCTGTGGAACGTTAACCTATGTCCATTGAGTCGGGGTGGGGTGGGGATTTAAACGAGACGGGATGGGTGTACGTCCCTACCTACTGGACACCGCCCACTCCTGCCCCTGCAAGAAGCATCGCAGACTTTTCCCCAATGTTCCATGCGTGGGCATGAGTGGGTAGCGAGTGGGTCACGGGAGCGTACACCCATCCATGCCATCTTCAGATGGGTGTTCGGGTGTGGGGGGGTTGATGGACCTCTGTGGGCACATCCCATTTAAAGACGGCCATTGTTGCATTTCATTAATTCTGTCAACCTTAACTCATGATAGGTACAATCTTTTTCCTAATTATTTTCCCAACTGTTGATAAATCAAAGAAAATTAAATACTTTACAAATTAATGCAGTTGCTGCAAGGGATGCACCTCCAGAAGTGAGGGATGGAATTTTAAGAAGAGTATTATTGGAAAGGAGAACCCACCCTTTACAACAAAATCAGTAACACAACATACGGTCAACTGAACCAGACTCAAACTCCCTGTTCAATGCCTTCTATTTCCCATCTCAGGGAACATTTCCCAAGGCTACAGGGATATTCATTATAATTTACTCCCATCAGTTCGAGGGCCACTGTATATTCATTTGCTCATTACCCCTATGCTAACCTGCAAAAGTTGTCAGCTATTCAGTTTGGCACAAATTGTTCCCATTTTGGCAAGTTTTATTCAAGGCATAATTATGGCAATCAATTTGAGTTCATATTTAGAGCCCAATATCAGTAGCTACTCACAAAGTACAATGCTTTTTGGTGTTAACAAATGAGAGGATAGACCGCTGCAGTCCAGATTGCATTAGTGCAACACACACACACCCACTCGGCCCCCACTTACATTTTTAGTGCGTCCAGCCTAATAAACAGGCAGCCCCCTCCATCTATTTCATGCGCTTGCAGTCATCCCGCACTGGCAGTACCAATGAGAGCCAAAGCAGAGAAAGTGGCAGAAGTGGCTGCTCCTCAGATGCTCTAGGATTTCCACACACAACTCAATGGTGCTGGTGGACCTGAACACATGGAGATGCTGCACACAACCTAGTTGGCAGGCCAGGGGAATATAGACACATATTACCCTCCATTGCCTGCATGGCAAGCTCTGCATTCTCCAAGACCATTGCATGAGTGAAGGCTGAGAGTCCGGTAGGTGGTGGCCATGTGACTGGTGAGGGTGAACGCCTAATAAACGGGGAGGTGGACACCCAACTGTCTCATATGTTCACACCTTTTATTACAATAGGAAATTCCCAACCTCTGCAGTGCACTACACAACATGGATGATCTCTTGTTAAGAAGCTAGTCAGTTACATCAGCAATGTGCCTTGAAGACGTTCCAGCTCTACAATCTGGCCTTATGCAAAAATTGCACTCCTATTTTTGTTTGAGTTACAAATTTCACTGTAGATGTGTCAGCCCTTAATTTAATGGGAGGATCCAGAATAGATTTGTAGATTTGCCAGTTATTAGACATTGGCCCAAGATTTCTTTTGTTTTAGATTGCTTTGCCCTCCTTAAACAATTTCCCAGCATGATTCTTTAGGTAACAGGCTCAACCAGTGAGCCAAAGAGAGCAGTCTTGCTTCCCTGAGATAATTCAGAGTTATTCCTGAATTAAGTATATGTAGATGGCCCAGTACTGTTATGGAACTTTGACAAGATCCTAAATCACACAAGAGCACTTGCTGTCAAGGTGAATGCTCTCAGCGAGGGAGCTGGAGCAAGGCAGAACCAAGGACAATGTCTGGGCATCCATAAAGCTAACTGCACACATGCACAATTGTAGTTTGATTTTTGTTTAGCCAGAACTGGTGATAATTATGAAAGAAGCCACATCCCAAACAATGTCCAGGGGGTTGCTGAGGTTCATCTTTTTGGCCTTGCAACGTATTATTATTATTATTATTAGCAAGCACTTATATAGTGCCAGCAATGTACCGGGCACTTTACAAAGTAATGGAATAGATTAATTTGAAAAATGCATGACTTCAATTTGAGTATTTGTTTCCAGAATTCTTTTTTTTTTTATCATTTGTAATAGTCTTGAAATCTAGTGCTTTGCATTCATCTGTTTTTCCAGTTTGTAAATTCGTTATTTGGTATTTTATTTTTCAGTACTTCACTACATTGGGTAAAAACAGATGAGATGGTGGCCTGCTTAGTGTGCTGCCAGATGTTCGCCCAGGATTGCCCCAGGTCATGTCAGCGGCGAGCCCAGGCTCTGACCTCGGAAAACCATGGCCGGTCATCATTGGCTGAGATGGCTGCCCTTCGTGGCAGGGGGAAGGGCACTGGTCGCAACGCAGGGCTGGCTGCTTGCACTTCTTTTCTATTCCTCCCTGGGCCATGTGGGCAGCAGGACAGCGGCCTGGCTGCGGGCACATACATTCAGTGCCCTGACCTGGCCTGGATCATGTCCGCCATGGATTTCCGTCCCGGGCTGGGTCCTGATGGCAGCCGTCACGTATGTTTTTACCCTTTTTGTGCCTTTAGATCTTTGATCTGTCTTCATCTATTCATCTATTTCCCCTTTGTCCAACACAGACAGTACCACCAAATAATGAAGAACACAAAGTCCAAAGTCCTGAGTGCATTTGATTAGCAAGGAGTTTTGAACCTGACCTGTAAATTTGTTTTGCACTTCCAAATTTCACCAATTTAAACTTCATCTAGAATATTTATTTTACTTCTAACAATTATGTGCAGTGAAAAGCTTCTTCTAGTGTAACACTTTATTCATCAAGACCTGTTCACCAGGTCCTATGCAATGAACCAGTTCTTGTCTTCACTCCCTAGAAATGGTGGATTCTCTCTCAACTGAGCTATGATACTTGGCCTCACCCCTAACTCTTGCACGTGTGCGCACGCACGCACACACACACAGCCACCACTGGCACTAAAATGGGTTCGGGAAAACTAAGAATTTCAAACCTGCCAGCATTGTGCATCACATCATTACTGTACTACAATGGTTTCACATTTCTGGTCTTCCTAATTTCTGCTTACCAAGATTTTCCACGTGCTTCTTATGGTTGTCTGCAGCTCCTTCTCTCTCCTCTGTCTGAAAACAAACAAAAGAAGTTCTAGATTCCCCTCTCCCTCCCCCCCCCCCCAAACCCGCAAGAACCATCATTAAGAGCCATTGTCCTAACAAAGAGCTATGCTACTGCAGTCAGTAGAGATGGGAATTTCGGATTCGGATAGAACTGAATCTATCTGAAAATGGCCGATTTGCTTCTATCCAAAAATTTGGATCTTTTTCAGTTTCAGGCAATTCAGATCTTTAACAATGATTTTTTTATTTGGATTTTTTGCATTGCAGTTTGTTCACATAGACTTCAATGGGGGGAAATGCATGCAAAAAATCCAAATTTGAATCCAAATTGAGATCTGAAATTCCTAACAAACTGAATCCCAAAAATCTGAATCCAAAATCCCCCCTGGAGTCCCACACCTAATAGTTAAGGCTTGGAAAGGAAAAACCACCAGACACAAACCAGACACAGGAACACGGTTATTACTTTGTATTATTGTGTACAGAAAGCAACCTCTAAGTTACCATGTAAATGTTAATTAGGAAACTTGCGTTTTTATCCTAAGAAGTGCCATCCAGGGTCAGAGCAATGGTCCATCGAGCCCAGCATCCTGTCTCTGACAGTGGCCATTCTCAGTCACTTGGGAGAAGTCCCCAACAGGTCCCAACTAGGCGATCCATTCCCTGTTGTTCACTCCCAATAGTCAGAAGTTACATCCCCCCAACCTACTTGACTAATAGCCTTTAATGGACCGAACCTCCAGGAACTTATCAAAACTTACTGGCCTTGATCAACTCCTCTGGCAACAAATTCCACAAGTTAATTGTGTGTTGAGTAAAAAAATACTTCTGTTTATTTTAAATCGGATGCCAGTCAGTTTCATGGAGTATCCCCTAGTCCTAATATTATTTGAGAGAGTAAATAACTCCCTATTTACTCATTCCACTCCACTCATGATTTTATAAACTTCGATTATATTCCCCCCTCTCAGTCCTCTCTTCTCCAGGCTGAAGAGACCTAACCGTATCAAGCTTCTCGTCATACAGGAGCTGTTCCCTACCCTTTATCATCTTTGTTGCCCTTCTCTGTACCTTTTCCAGTTCTACTATATTGTTTTTGAGATGGGGCAACCAAAACTGCACACAGTATTCAATTTGTGGTCGCACCACACATTACTATAGAGGCATTATGATATTTTATTCTCTATTCCTTTACTAATAATTCCTAATATTCTGTTTTCTTTTTTGACTGCTGCTGCACATTGAGCTGAGGATTTCAATGTATTGTCCACAATGACTCCCAAGATCTTTTTCCTGAGTTGTAATCCTCAGTTTAGAACCCAGCATTGTGTACCTCTAGTTTGGATTATTTTTCCTTATGTGTATCACTTTATACTTGCCAACATTAAATTTCATCTGCCATTTACTTGCCCAGTCTTTTGAAAGACCTCCAGCAATTCCTCATAATCTATTCGGGTTTTAACTACCTTGAATAACTTTGTGTCATCTGAAAATTTCACCACCCTACTCTTTACTCCTTTTTCCAGATCATTAATGAATACGTTAAACAGCACCAGTCCCAGTACAGATCCCTGGGGCACCCCACTAGTTACTTCTCTCCACTGTGAAATCTGACCATTTAGTCCTACCTTTTGTTTCCTTATCCTTTAAACTGTTACCAATCGTGATAGGACACTGCCTCCTATCCCATGTCGATTTAGTTTCCTCAAGAGTCTCTTGTGAGGGACCTTATCAAATACTTTCTAAAAATCCAGATACACTATATTGACTGGCTCACCCTTACACATGCTTATGTACACCCTCAAAAATTCCAATAGATTAGATCAATCCCAGTCACTTTCTGATTTCACAGATCCATCTGATGAGAAAGTGGAAGAGTAAACAATTCTGACTCCCACTTCTGGTCTCTAACCAACTATTTAATTAATTTAAAACAAATACACACACACACACAAACCCTGCCATGCTGGGAAAAAATATAGGTACTTGATACAAGTAGAGAGGGCATTGTATGCATTCTTCAAAGAGAAAACTGTAACACAGCACATTTCATACTGGGTCAAACTGTTCATTTAGCACAACGTCCTGGCTCCAACAGTGACCACCCTCAGCTACTTCAGACAAGCGCACAACAGGTCATAATGGAGCAATCCACTTCCTGCTATTCACTCCCTCAACAGTCACAGATCTTGTCTCCTGTCCAGCTAATGGCCAGTGTTGGACTTCCCCTCTAAGAACTTATTTACAACATCCAATGACGCAACACTAATTGTACATTGAGTGGGGTAAAATTCTTCTTCCTATTGTTTTAAATTTGCTGCCAGTTAATATCATAGGGTGTCTAGTAATCCTTTCTCAAAATAAAAGTATAAATGACAGCTCCCTATTTGCTCTATATTAATCATGATTTTGTAAACTTCTATCAAATCCTGCTCATTAGTCTCTTCTCTAAACTGAAGGGCCCTAACTTATTAAGCCACTCCTTGTACCAAAGTCGTTCCATAACTACAGTCAAGTTGTTTGCTCTTCTCTGGGCCTTTTTCAGTTCTACTCTGTCTTCTTTCACAGAATATACATTCCAGGCACACCATGGATTTATATAGCAGCATTATGATATTCTCCATTTTGTTTTCTATCCTTTTCCCAATTATTCCTAACTTGCCATTTACCATTCTGACCACTGCTATGCATTGAACTGATGTTTTCAATGAACTGTCTGCAATGACTCCAAGATCTTTCTCTTGAGTAGTAACACCTAGTTTAGAACCCAACATTATACATGTAAAGTTAGGATTGTGTGGATTATTTTGCACTTATCAAGATGAATTTCATCTGCCATTTTAGTGCCTAGTCATTCAGTCAAACGAAATCCTTCTGTAACTCTTCACAGTCTGTTTTGAACGGTGTGCCATCTGCAGATCTGGCCACCTTGAACCTTGAATAAAATTTATTTAGGCACTAGCTTTCGCCATGGCCAATACAAAGATAAAATAAGAATGGAACAAACAGTCCAGCACCTTGCTAGATATGTACACATGATAAAAGCAAATCAATCTTTACAGCATAGTAGAATACAATACCATTCTGAATAGACATCCCTCCAGAATCAGAGATAATAAAACAAGAAACAATGATGACAGACACAGAACTAGTGGATGAACTGAACACTTGTATTGCCACAGCTTTCTCCCGCACCCATAAAACCTAAGGGGAGGGTACTTCCAATCGATCAATAATTAATGTTATCGCAGAAAATTTTAGCTCTGGTCATTAAATAAAGCAAAAAGAAAATCACAAAGTAGCACAATAGTACAACCAATACAAAAGAACTTCACATACCAGAGGGTCCTGCTAACCACCAACTGATGGCATAGCACAAAAAGATTGGCCCAATGGGGGCACCTCCCAATCATTTAGGTGGGCTTACGTCACCCATTCTCTTATGGCAAGAAGCGCAAATACTGCTACAGCATACATATTTCCCTCTTCCACTGAAGAAAATAGGGCTAAAATCCTAGCAAGGGCCAGCCTGGGCAGATAAAACCCCCAAAGCGGCTCAAACCAGGCTGTCCTAATATTCTTGTATAGGGAACAGCTAAAAAGAAAGTGAGCCACATCTTCCACCTCCAGACTGTTATAGGGACATGTGCGAAGTTCATGCACAATGTTCGCGTATCTTCCCTCAGTGATCGCAGAAGGTAATAAATGAAAGCGAAAGCAGGTAAGGGCCCTGCGCAAATCGGTCCTAGGTTATTTATCCAAGTAGGTCTCAAAATTATGGGTGGTTTTAATAAAATAATGAATGAACGAATGAATGAATATTTTATTGTTATGCGTGGCCCACGCCCATTGCATTTAATAAGATAATAATATGGGAAACCTTCCAAAAGTGAAGCTTGGCTAGATCATCTTGTCTGGCTACATCAAGCACCCTTTGGCGGATCAAGAGTTTCTAAAGAGAAGGAGTTTTGTCCTGGAAAAAAAGGAATGAGAACCCCAAGTCCCTCAATACTGAGGTTATCCAGGAAAGCCAGGGATAGTTCCCCGCACCATCATATTCTAATTTCTCTTTCAAACACAGGGATGCAAGAAAATTTTCATCCTGATGATAGTTTAGTCCAAAATCTGAGAGCTTGAAGCTTATACAAACTGGAAATAGCCAGTGTCCCTGTCTCAGCACGTACTATGGCCGCGGGGACACCCTGCGCGACCCGTAATAAACTCCATAAGAACTTATTTTGGGTCACTTCGAGAACCTGAAAGTCACCGTCCAACATTACTTCCACACCAAAAATAAGCAGGGACTGAACCTTAGCCCTGTATACTTCCAAGACGGTTGAGGTAGCAATTCCAGAAGAGCCCACAGCTAACTTCAGAATTCCTTTAGCAGAAACGTTGGCTTTGAGGGCTAGGTATTTCCTGTGCTTACCCCATAAACCGTTATTTGAGAACACAACACCCAAATAAACATAGGAATCTACTTGCCGAAGTACCTCGTTCCCTATACACCAAAAATAATTGGGAATCCTCGCCTTCCCCAGAACCATCACTTGGGACTTAAGTGGGTTAACTATTAATTCATTCGCGGAACAATAGTTCGCAAGTAATCCTAGCTGATATAAGGAGGCCTCTCCGTGTTTGGGACATTAGGACCAAGTCATCGGCATACAACAGAATATCGAGTAGCCTATTCTACACTCTTGGAGGATGGGTGGATTCTAGGGCAAGGGACTGGGGAAGGTCGCTAAGATAGAGGTTAAAAAGCAAGGGAGCCAAAACGCACCCTTGCCTGATGCCTCTGACTACGTTGAATGGCCTAGATTGTCTACCATCAGTCCCCATTCTAACACTGGCAGTATTGTTTGAATGAATATAAATGAGTAGGACAAGCAAATGTTCGTTAATACCCCAACTCAAGAGTTTCTTCCACAATCTGGGGCGGGAGACCGAGTCAAATGCTTTGCTAAAGTCAATAAAGGCCAAGAAAAGAGGCCCTGATCTAATTATAGTATACTTGGGAGACTGTGTGGCATAGTCCTGAGGTATTAATTTTTGTTCCAGAGCCCAAGCTTCAAGGTGTTTGAGAAGAATTTTAGAGTACTTTCCCAATAATTGGGGGTAAACTGATGGGACGGTAACAGTATGGGTCCAGGTGATTCCCCTTCTTAAAGATTGGGACAATTACACTAGCACCCCATCCCTTAGGTACCTGCAGTGACTGACTGATACATGAAAAATACTTAGCTAGTAAATTAGCCCACCAAATGGGGTGCGAGCATAAGACCTCCGAAAAGATAAAGTTTCCTCCCAGGGCTTTATTACATTTCAAGGTGCCAATCGCAGCTAGCACCTCCGAGGGCTCCACCTGCAAAAGGGAAGACAGCCCCCCAGAGACTTGAAGCGTAAAGATCAATTTGGAGGTCTCCTCCTCAACCATATCAGTATCTGCACCAAAAAGATTCTGAAAAAAGGAGACCCATACATTCTCATCTATCTGTGCTTGTCGAGAGCTGGAAGGGGAATACATTTTCTTATTGACCAAAGCCCAAAACTCCTTGGAATTTTTGGTCTGAACAGCAACCTTGAGTTTAGCCCAGGTCCATTTTACATATTCCAGCTTCTTAGCAATAATAAGCGATTTATATCTGCTTTCGGCAGCTCGAAGCTGAATCACATTCCCATCTGACGGGATAGAAACACATATGCATTTTGCTTGAGCTAGGGCCCGTTTCACTGCTCTACACTCAAGATCAAACCAACCACCGACTCTAGGTTTCCAAGAATTACTATGGCGAGATAGCACCTGGATACCCAGGGAGGAAATGATCGTATAGCCGGTCAAGGACCACAATATCCTGCAGATCCTCCCTTTAAAAAATAGCGTATAAAGAGGCCATGTCATGGGTAGCCAGAAGATCGTGTGCCTGGAAGAAAAGGTTAGAATTCCACCTAATTCAGGTCCTATACTCCCCTAATTTACAGGTCTCCTCCCGTGAGGGAGATCTGGCCACCTAATTCCTCACTCCTTTTTCCAAAAAATTAATGAACTATTGCCAAGTGGCTCAGCTACATTTACCCCTTGGACAGGTTTTAGTACTCCAGTTAGGACTAAATCCAGAGTCACCTCTCCTCTTGTGATGTACTGGGCAAAACTGTATCAACTCCGTGATATGTACAGCCAATCCTGGCACTACAGCAATTTTAGTTTGCAGTGCTAACTGCTTAATGCTTTCAGGGAACAAGAAAATGTTTGCTCCAAGATCTTAATGTTAAGGCCTCAGTCCCATAAAAGACTTAGTTTTTCACCTCACTTTACAATGTACAGTCAAACATCAGTTGGCATGCACACTGCAAGAGAGACATGTGCTCAAACCTTTGCAAGATTAGGATCTAGATTCGTTTTGTGCATTCGTACAGTTGACCTTAACACTCCAATCTTCCTCATTAGTCTTGAGTTACTCAAACAACTGACCTCAGAAGACCCACTGTACACACACGCTAATTTGTTTCTGAAGTGTTTAATTCTTAATTTTAAAATGCTCATAAAAACAATTTTCCATTTTATTCTCTTTGCAGATGGTTGTGTTATAAGTAATCCATCCGTTTCTATATCCATTACATTAATATTTTCTCTAAAGACACAGGTTACCTTTGGAGTATATAGTACTACAATGAAAATCAAGCCACCCATGGGCCATTAATAGGATCAATATGAAGGATTTCCCACAAGAAGGATTCCACATTACAAGACATTGGTAATATCTTCACTAAAAGAAGAGGAATATTAAGACAGCATGACAACTTTACACATGCTTTCACAAATGCAGTCTGTGAAATCCTTCATATTGATCATTTTCTAAACATAAGGATGCAAAGAACTGGACTGCACATTACTAACTAGGTTTGCCGTTTGTCCAGTGAAATTGGGAATCCATGTCAAAGATGACATATCACCTGGGTTTCAAATGCACAGAAACCGATCATGTTGGGTGGCTTGGGGGTTGTGGTGTTTGGAAATAAGAGACACGTGTTTTTGGCCTATCATTCATATTGGAGAACAAGTTATTAAATTTGCATAAACTTGCATACTCCAATTTATGCACAGTTTTCTTCTCCAGGACCAGAGGAAATCCTATACACTGCACACCATTTGCATAACCAGTGCATTGGCTAGAAAATGTTAGCAAAGATCTGGATTTAATTTTCTTAAAGTATTCTCAAATCAACTTTTAAAAATGCAAGCAGAAACAAAGGCAAAGCAATACAGCTCAGATCTTAGAAGGATGGTTACACATAAAGGCTGAGACTTTCAAAGGAACCAAAGGCAGTAATCATGCCCAACAACAATCTACTTGTGTTGGGATTCAGGCAAATAACCTATTGGCCTCACTAACAGCCGGAAAGTAGCTGCATGTCAATCAGTCACTATCTGAATTTGACTTGCCTAGGGAACCTACTTGAAATGAGAGCTCCATTATGCAAGGCATTTAAAACAAAAAAACCTAACCTTAGCTACATCCCACAGTATTTAGAATTACAGTATACTAATACTAAAAATAATATACAGTATACTGTAACACTAAAAATAATAAATGTAGATATTAAGAAGTAAAATCCTCAGGGCAGAGACTATGCTTTCCTATATAAGGGTATCGTTTATTTCAACTGCTGCTGCTCCAACATCTGTAAACTTAACTAATGGTATACACTAGCAATGGAAATTTCAGATTCGGACAGAACCAAATAAACTGAAAAATGGTTGATTTGGTTCTATCAGAAAATTCAGATTTTTTTTTTGTTTGGGGCAATTCGGATCTCTTATATTGAGTTTTTGTTTTGGATCTTTAACACTGAGGTTTGTTCCCACTGACTTCAATGGGGGGAAATGCATACAAAAGATCTCTGAAATGACTAAAGAACTGAAGCTGAAAAATCTGAATCTGAAATTCCCGCTGGAGTCCCACCCTTAGAATACAGAATAGGTTTCTGGAAAATCTACAGTGCAAACTAGTTTAAATTCTTTCACGTCAGCCTGTGTCTCAGAATCTGTACCATTTATTGTCATATTTTTCTGGTTATTTGTAGTGTGTGTAATGACTCATACCTACTAACAATCAAAGCATTACTCGCCTTATGGCTGCTTAAGAAAAACAACCCCTTGCAAAGATTCTATCCAATTACCCACAAGGTAATCGGAACAGATTCAATTTTTCTGCAGTGTGCATATGGGCAAACAGACTTTTTCCTCAGACTAAACACCAGGACATCTTGCTAAATGTTGTCACTGAGAAGAGGTAAGAAATTCACAAAAGGATTTTTGGAGCTGGAGGAGTCAGAATAAGATCCAGTTGGGTAAGATTTGTATTTTAATGAGGAGTCAAGGATAGCCAGTAATTCTCTCTATTCTTCCTCCTCCCTGATAACTCCTTCCAGTTTGTCATCTGTCCTCTAAGCAACCCTTTCCACCTTTTCCATGTTCAAATCCTGCCATACCCACTTGATTTTTGGGGGGTGAGGGGAGGGGTTGGCTTGGCTGTAACATGCTACTTACTTGGATGCCAATCCGTGCACATGAGCAATCGGAGCATTCCAAAGCTTCCCTAGAGCATCCAAGGATTGTACTGAGATAATATGGGACTTGGAATGTCCAGGCTTGTCCAAACTGTAAAATTAGCATAATTTATTAGAGAGGCTAAAAGACAGCATGTCAAAGGCCTACAGAGCATATAATAAGATTAAAAAGGTATGAGGGAAGGGGCAATCACAGGGGTAGGGACAGTCAACCACTAAGAAAGTAAACAGGAACTAAATTATGGGTTCAATATGACATATCAGGAGTTAGGACACCCACACAAAAAGTACAATGTATACCTCTAAACTGGGTAAAACCTTTTCATTTTTAAGTCTGATTCTGAAAAATGTAGATCAATAAAATCTAGATCAGTTCCAGCCAAAGTCAGTGGAGAAGGTAAAGTATATAGGCCAGAGCAAAACTGGGCCACCTGTACAAAAGAAGTGCAAACTAAAATATTTATACGGTTGAAAGGCTCTCGCTGTACTTAGGGGGGTTAGGTTGGTTGTTTACAGGACTGCAGAGTTACAACCAGACTGTGTAGTTCAGAGGAAAGAAATTAAATCTTGGATTGTAACTCAATCATAAGTCTTCTCATCCACAGTTTTAAAAGTAAAACTACTATTTTAGGGTTTTTTAGATGCAAAATTTAGAGGCATTCTATCTATTACAACTTAAACACTTCAGAATAAATCAATTAATGTCAACTGAAAGAGGTTTTATTGACATTCAGTTTTAAAATGCACAAAAGCCTTATCTCGTTAAATTTCACATAGGGTTCATCAGACAAAATGAAAATCTTCAGTATGAAACTAAACAATCCAGGTTTTGCTTTTGGGTTCTCCTGTTAGTCTCCACTGGAAAAGGAGGCAAAGGGGGGGTAAGATTCAAACTTGCCCATACCACCACCACAAAACAACATCAACAACAAACCACCCTAACAATTTTGTGAAATTTTAGTTCTGGTCAAAAACATTTTTTCCAATCAATTTTTTGGATCAACTACACTTATTTGACAGTAATCAGAAATAAGTGGAAGCAAGCCAAAAGCTCTAACATGTGGTCATAGTAAAATTTATTCAGTGTGCTATACATCAATATCAGCAATGTTGCACATTTAAAAATAGTTTGGAACATAGGTCATTAAAAAGATTAAGAGAAACTAGCAAAAAAATAAATAAATGGAAAAAGAGAAATATGGGCCTGTGGATATACTAAAACCACCTTTGGGGATGTCGGAGGAATAAAGGGTCATTCAAAACTTGAAATGGAAACAAAGTCCAACACACTATATTCACCAAAATAACAGAACCCTGTGAATAGTTTTTGCATCCTGCTGACTGCATGAGATGGGAGACTAGTTACTAGCCAGCCTACAGGTGGAAGAGGATCTTGAAAGATAAGTTTTCTCGGCCCAAGCCCTCGGTCCTAGGAGAGGAGCCTAAAGAGCATATGAGACTGAAGAGAAGGCATGTGGCTTTATGAACAAAAGAAAACGTGAAGCAGCATCAACTTCACACCAAGAAGAGAGACGTCTGTATGGACAAAAAAAATAATTCCCTTTCCATTGCCTCCAAGCACAAAGTTGTTCACTCTCAAAGTAATCAAGCACTGAAATAGATTTTCAACACAGATGGTGGACACCACTTGACATCTTCAAATCAAGCCTAGAGACCTTTAAAAATAATATGCTTTAGCCAATGAAAGTTAGTTGAGTTACTGTATTAAGAAAATGGAAGAAATCAATACTGGGTTGTGCTGGATGGCGTACAGACTAGGTGACCTGAAATAGTCCTTTCTGAATTTAAATTTTCTTTTTGTATGCCAATAGAAGTAGATTTTGTTTCCTGTTTTAAGCTTTCCCCCCCTGCGCCATTTCATTTTCTGTAGCTGCCAGACTCTCAAAGAGATCATGAACCACAAACAAACAAAGAACTGAAAAAATTGGGTGGGGAGTAGAGTTGTTTGGTTTTTGTTGTTTGGTGGGTGTAGGTTTTGGTGTATGTGTTTTGGGGTTTTTTTTAATTATTTGAAGCAGGTGACCTGACCAACTTTGCTTTTACCATATCAAGAACCCATACCTCCTTCCAGCACAAACCACTTTGATGAACTAGCCAGTCCTTCAACCTGGAAATGAACCAGTGCCCTAAGGAACAGTAAGATAATGAAGTTATGATTGAAAATGAGTCAGTGTCAGTTCAGTAAGGATTGCAGAAGCAAGGCCATCACCTCTTCTGTGCATGAAGAAGTTAGTTATCGATAATTTCTTAATACATTGCAACTGTGTGCAGCTCTTCTGTGATTTCTGCACTATGATGTGAATGTCCATGATTTTTTTTTTCTTTTTAAATAGACGTAGGTGTCTAGTACTATTCATATTTCATAGCTCATCTGAGGATGGCAAAAACTGAAATAAAAGGAGAGAATACTGCCTGCCAAGACTGATTTTTGGAAAGTGACTGATCTAAATATATAGCACTGCATTAAGGGTATCCCTTCAGCAGAAATGCAATGCAGAACAGAAAAGCACAGTATAGTTCTAACTGCCCTCCAGACCTATTAAGCAGAAGTCTGTCCAGATCATGCATTTTATTATTTATTATTATTATTATTAGCAGCAATGTATTTAATGCAGAATGGAAATTTTCACCAGAAGCTGCCATTCTCCTTCCTGATTCTCTCTTCCTTTCAGCCCACCGCAGATCCTTGATCAATGGACCACAAACATGCTGTTGTGTCAATAAAAAATATTTTCATTTTCACAGCTAATCCATAATCCAGATATGAGGGTGAGCAGCTATAGTTCAAAATATACAGGCATTTGGACTGTCCTAGTTTAAAATCTTTGCTTTAATATTACATATGTGATGTCACTTGGTGTCTTACAGTTGGATGGCAGTTTGTGTATTCACAAGATGAAATACATATTTTATTAGTTCATGTTCCAACCAAAATCTGTTTAAATGTTAGCATGTCACCGCAAATGGCACATCTTCTGATGAATTCAGTACTCACATAACAATAGGATACAACTTATGATCTGCATTTTAACAGCTATCATTTATGTGCTGTTTCAAATAAGGATCTTATGAATTAATCAATACATATTTTGATTTTCTAATATTAGTTCTGCTAATATGTATTCCCTAGTTTGGAAACTAAATCTCAACTACTTTTATGATACAGAAAAAACCTGCTTCATGCAGTAATCCTGTAACTGTAATGAGTCCATTTGACAATAAAGAAGCTTCTAAAATTCCTTTTTGAAAGAAGATTTAAATGTAATTACAGAAAGATACAAGAATATCCAGTTACAGACCACAAGATTAACGTACAAATTCATTTCAAGAAGTAGCTCAGGAAAGTAATGTCATACAGTGCAGCCACCCCAAAAAACGTTATCCCACTTTGGGCAATGTTAACACATGAGATGCAGTGGCTTGTATGTCCTAAGGCATACAGATGTTCAGGCAGGGCAGGGTGGGCAGCCAGCTATTATGTGATGTGTCCTCTGAAAAAGGCCAGGGATGCAGTGCACAATAACACTACCCAATGCAGGATAAGGTTGCCCAAAGTGGATTAAAGGACCTGCCTCCTGTGTGGCTGGGCCGTGCAGCCCTGCTGCAAGGCGTGTTCTATGGATAGGGCATGGGGGAGCACCCTTTCCCCTACTGCCTAACAGCTGATCGCAGGGGAGGGGGCCTGGGAAGAGTGTGCACCCTCTTCCCCACCCCCTCCCCTTGCAATCAGCTGTTAGGCAGGTGGATCAAGGGGAGGGGGGCCAAAAATGAAGTTACATTCTGTAGATAGCTAAGACAGACCAACATTACAGTAAACCTGTAGCAGCTTCCTCCACCACCACCACAAAATGTAATCAAATTTTAAAATTTTAATGTCTATACATGCCCAAAGATCATTAGTAAATATCTGATTGTTTAGACACATCTCTAGGAAGGCTACATAGGAAAGTAGTAACATTATTATGTGTCCATAGTCATTGCCAAGTAATGGTGAATATTACAGCTCAGCATTTGGTGCACAAAAGCATGATCTAAGAACTGGCATTTAAATAATTTGGTTTGCTCCAAGCTCTTTTTAGAAACGTTCATATAAGTATAGCTAAACAATCGTTAGCCATTTCCTCCCTCAAGGATTAAATAGAATTCTTTTATCTCCAAACACACTCCTTTTGGTCAGTTCAAAACTATGATCAACATTCAAATGAAAAAAATAAATGAACTAAACTTTGGGTTACCATGAACAGCAATGATAGAGGACAAAAACAAACAAAAAACAAGGACAAAGCAACTACTTTTAATGACCTCATGTTCTTATCTTTGTAGGCTTTCATATCGGACTGGTCAAGACACAGCTAATTGTGACACATGCAGGAACAGTGCATGTATTATCTATAGGTAGGTTAAATTCTTAATGTTCCCACTTTTTATTGAGTGAAAGTAATGATTTTATCCACTAATGCAAGATCAGATGCAGTAGCCACTATTATAAATTGGTATCTCAACAAGAAACCAGAACTAAGATACCAGGAAATAAATCTTTATTACACTATAAAACCCATTTGAATAAAGTAGTTTTAATATTAGAACCAAAATAAGTATGTAGACAATCCATGATGTAAGCAAGTTCTTTTCACATTTGTGTTGCAAATTTAACTTAAGAAATGCCATACTGGGTCAGACCAATGGTCCATCTAGCCCAGCATCCTGTCTCCGACAGTGGCTGCTTTAAGTCACCTCATCTTGAACATTTTTAGAAGAATCTTGCAGACAAGCAATATACAATCATACATTACTACTGTACGTTCAGCGAAACCACTCAAATGGTAGGCATGATTCCACTGTATGAGAGGATGTCTCCGGACACAAGAAGATAGCATACCCCATTGCCACAGAGCACTCCTGCTTGAGGGCTCCTTTGGACACACCCACTTTGCTGGCACACCCAGCCCCTGTCACCATTCCAAATTTGGTATGGCCTGATATCCTGCCTTGGTTGGCAGATGGCACCTTTTTGCACCCCACAGGAGAGGGGCAAAACGGCTGTGCCCAGCCGTCACTCTTTCTTGGTCCCGACTGAAGGTGAGACCGTCCCTCAGCCACACCTCACCTTCAACACCTGGGGTAGGGCGAGGCACTGGGTCTAGAACCTTCTTCTAAGGGTAGATGCTTTCTCTTTAGCTAACATATATTGAGGTAATGCCTACTTCCAAATCACAACCTATAAACCTCAGAAAATTAAAACACAAGCAACCTTTGCTTAGGAGCAATCATTTGTAGGGATGGGCAAACAGTTCGCGGTTTGGGTTCGGCCGTTCAGTTCGGCCTTTTGCCGCATTCGGGTTCGGCTGTTCAGTTTGGGCCTGTTCGGTTTGGACGTTTGGAAAAAGGCTTTCTGTGTGAGGAATGATGGCCCCGGACCCATGTCGCTGGGTCCTGGGGCTAAGGTGGCAGCTTCTAGGTATTGTCCACAGCCCTCCCTGCCTGTAACTTGGCCCCAGAACGCTGACGGTGGGACCTGGGGCTGGAGTGGCTGTTTCTTGATGCTTTGGAAAATTGGCTCTCTGTGTGAGGAATGATGGCCCCGGACCCATGACGCTGGGTCCTGGGGATAGAGTGGCAGCTTTTGGATATTGGCCACAGCCCTCCCTGCCTGTAACTTGGCCCCAGAAC